>ML276499.1:10624-110135 GCA_005239495.1 Nicotiana undulata | reverse complement strand
CTTGACCGCAACGCATAGGCACTCGTCACCACGCCTATACGTTGGACATGAGTTTCACATAACAAGTAAGACTCTATACCTAATCCCTCAAGCTGTGGTTAAGCCAAACACTTACCTCGCTCCAAGAAAATGCAGGTCAAGCCTCGATCACAGCCTTTCCTTTAGAATCCGACTCCGGAACGATATTATCTAGACATAATCAACCCAAGTACATCAATAATGGCTCAATAAATCAAACCCATAGCCTAATTATTTATTACAAAGCATTCTTCCTAAGATTCAAAAATTTGACCCCGGGCTCGGTTGGTCCAAACACGAGGCCCGGACCAAAGCCCGATCACCCATAACCCTACGAGTTAGAATATATGAGTTGTTTTAAGATCCGACCCCAAATTGAGGTTGAATTACTCAAAATTCTAAAAATCCAACTCTACCTAAAATCCTTAATTCCAACTTTAATTTCCATATTTTTAGGCCTAGAATTTAGTGATTAATTGAATAAATTAAGAGGAAACGAGATCAAGAGCACTTACCTATGGAGTTATGGAGGTTGGGGAGCTTGGTTTTCACCTATGGGTGGGTTTGAGAAAGAAGGGGGTAGTGAAAGATGGCAGTGATCCGTAATGGGTCTGTTTTTGGGGTTATTAAAATCACTAGGTGTATTTACCCTTCGCGTTCACGAGCCACTGGCCGCCATCGCGAAGGCTTGGCAGCTGGGACCTATGCATTCGCGTAACCAGGGCTGTGTTCCCGTAGGTCTGACCCCCTAACCCTCCGCGTTTGCGTGCCACTACCCGCGTTCACGAAGAACAACCTACCCGACCCCCAGACCCCACCCCATAACACTACGCGTTCGCGAGAGGGGCGTCGCGTTCGCGTAGAGCAGTCCCCCCACAGCTCCGCGTTCGTGCCCATACCCCTGCATTCGCGTAGAACAAAACCCAAGCCACACTATTTACTCTTCGCGTACCCTTGTCCGCGTTCGCGAAGGGTATCACACCAGACATCAGAAACCTGCAACATCACACCAGATTTTCATGTTTTTTTCACACCCCGTTAGCTACCCGAAACTCACCCGAGCCCTCGGGGCTCAAAACCAAACACACACACGACTCCCAAAACATCCTACGGACTTGTTCAAGCTTTTAAATCATCAAAATATCATCAAAAACCATGAATCAAACCCCAAAACCAAATTAATCAAACTTAAGAACTTTGAAATTCTAGAATTCACTTCAACGCGCCGAACCGGCCTAAACCACTCGGAATGACTTTAAATTTTGCAGATAAGTTATAAATGACACAACGGAACTATTCCCGGTCTCGGAATTTCATTCGGACCTCGGGAACATAAAATCATCTATCAAGCCAAATTTCAAATTCTTTAGAAACCCCACAAGTTCATTAACTCCATTTTTCCTCATTTGGATCCGAAACCAATCAAATCAAGCCCGTTTTACACCAAATTTCACAGATAGGACAAATAACATATAATAAACCTGTTCCAGGCTCCGGAACGGCAATACGGGCCCGGTAACATGGCTTTCACATAATTACTCATTTTCACAATCCTTTATTATTTCCTGAAAACAATTTTTTTTTAAAAATTCGTTTCTCGCGCCTGGGACCTCGGAATTTGATTCCGGGCATACGCCCAAGTCCCATATTTTCCTACGGACCCTACGGGACCGACACATCACGGGTGCGGGTCCGTTTACCAAGAATGTTGACCAAAGTCAACTTTATTCAATTATTCGATTCAAAAATCCCATCTTTAACAACTTTTCACATGGAAGCTTCCCGGCTACCTGCCCGGGATGCGCATATCGAGGTAAGATTAACGGAGGCTTTCGGGGCCTCGGAACACATATTTATCTAGAATTACATTAGGATTACCTTTTGGATCATCACATTTATAGATCATTTCTTGCGTGTCGAGACTATGGAAGCTCGTGCTGCAGAGTTTTAGGTCCTTAAGCAGGTCCACATGAGTGTGTGGGAGTACCATAGGGAGTTTGTGCGCTTGTCCAAGTATGCTACCCACATGATGCCGACTATGGAGGCCAAAGTTCGTCAGTTTGTTCAGGTCCTTGGTCTTGGTTGTCAATGAGGCTGCTACAGCTGCTTTGCATTCAGATATGAACTATGGTAAGATTGTGGGTTTTGCCCAGGCGACGGAGTCCCGAAAATTGAAAATAAGAATGGAGAGGGAGAGTAGTAGTAGTGCCCGGTCACCGGGAAACTCTGGAAGCTCAGTTGCAGGTGGGAGGTCAACCCTAGGGAGAGGGTCCTCAGGGCCATCGTAGTCATATGCTCAGTCCTCAGCCAGTGTGCCGCCATCAGGGCACAACTATCAGCAGGGAGGTCGTCTTGGACCCAGTTCAGATAGGAGGAGGTTCCCTCAGTCGGGTCGTTCAGGTGGGAGGTTCCAGCAGCAGCGGATGGTCCCATGCCCTAAGTGTGGGAGATTTCATACTGAGCCTTGCTACTTAGATGTTCCGGTATGCTATAGATGCGGAGTGAGGGGCCATGTTCAACGATATTGTCATAGGCCCAATCAGGGCATAGGTAGGAGTACTACTCAGCCCTCCAGCTCATCAATCGTATTCAGATGGCCCTATTTGAGGCATTGTACGGTAGGAGGTGTAGGTCTCCAATCAGATGGTTTGAGGTTGGTGGGGCGGAACTGCTAGGACCAGATCTTGTGCATCAAGCTATGGAAAAGGTTAGAGTCATTTAGGAGAGGATGGAAACTGCTCGGAGTTGTCAGAAATCCTTTGCAGACGTTCGTCGTAGGGATTTGGAATTCCAAGTAGATGATTGGGTATTCTTGAAGGTGTCTCCCATGAAGGGAGTGATGTAGTTTGGGAAGAAAGGAAACCTGAGCCCTAGGTATGTCAGACCGTATCTGATCGATCAAAGGATAGGACATGTGGCATATCGGCTGGAATTGCCCCCTGAAATGTCACTAGTGCACCCGGTATTCCATGTGTCTATGTTGAAAAAGGTAATTGGAGATCCATCCGTCATTGTTCCAGTTGAGACCATTGAGATTAATGAAGAATTGTCGTACGAAGAGGTTCCGGTTGCTATTATTGATAGGCAAGTCCGCAGGTTGAGGAACAAAGAGATTGCTTCAGTTAAAGTGTTGTGGCGAAGTCAACGAGTCGAGGAATCCACGTGGGAAGCGGAAAATGAAATGAAAGAAAAATATCCCCATTTGTTTGGACAAGTCTAGTAGTGATCGTGAGAATCGCCATATCTAAGTGAATACCCCTTTGTGTGTGATCTTGTGTAAAAACACCTCACTCTCTTGATTTCCCTTATTATTGTAACATATCAAAGTTGTGCCATATTTGAGTAATATTGTGATTGTTTGGGTAATGTGTAGCTCTTTGAAGTAAGCTGAATTTATGTGCAATTCATGTGGTAGTTAGATGATAGTCAAGTGGTGGTGTTAACAGAATTAGGTATAAGCAGGTTGAAGCAATTGAATTGTATATGATTTGATGGGATAACTGAATTATGTGCAACCTGTCGGAGTAAGTGAAATCTTGTGAAACTTGTGTGATGGTTAAATGATTAATAGAAGTGTAGATTGGTAATGATTAATTGAAGTGTGTATGGCATGTGGAATTAATTGAATATATGCAAGTTGTTGAGGTAACAAGGTTATATACAAGTTGATAGAATAACTGCATTATGTAACATTAAATTGGAAATGTGTTTCGGGGGCTCTCTGACAGATAGATAGGCCTAATTACAAAGGAAACTCTGGCAAAATTTTCATAAAATATAGGAGTTAGTGAAAATTGGGGGTTGGCATTATGTGTTTTCAAAACCGAATGATTTATCGATCCTCATTCGAGGACGAATGATTTTAAGTGGGGGAGAATGTAAAGACCCGTAAAATTTCATTTCTAAAACAATGCCCGAATAGGTCCTCGTGTTGTATAACTGTAGAAATTCTTAAAATGGACCTATTTTGAGTTAAAAGTACTCCGGAATTTGAAAGATAAATTTTCCAGTAAATTGCGCGTTATGCGACGCACTATGCGATCACATAACACGTATGCGGACCACATAGTGGTCGCATACCTGGACAGACTACTGTCCAAATGGAGGACAACTATGCGGTGCAGAATGCGATCGCATTCTGGTATAGCGAACCGCATAGCTGTTGCATTATTGCCCCATTGGTTTTTGGCGAGGGAGGTTATGCGACGCACTATGAGATCACATATAGTGGTCGAATACCTGGGCAGAATGTTTCAAGTTTTGGCCCATTTTGAGGGCCATTATGCGACAGGAATGCGGACCGCATAACAGGAATGCGATCGCATTCCTGACCGCATTTCTTGTCGGGGCTCCTAATTTCTAATTTTAAAAACCCGACCCCTTGTTCAATAAAACACCCCTCCCCTTCATTTTTATCAATTTTCTGACTAAGAATAGAGAGAGAAAAAGATAGTTCTTGATAGAGAGGGTTTCAACATCATCCAATTGCTTTGTCCAAAATCGCCCAAGCCCGAAAATGTTTGAGTTATTGTCTTCTTCTTCATTCTAACAGGTAAGTCCCCACCCCATTTCCCTTAAATTTCCAGATTTTGGTTAATAAGTACAACTCTCCTAAATGGGTCCTTGAAGATTAAAGTTGAAAATCGTGCATGCATGTTCTTTTATTGTCATAATCTAGTAAAGAGAAGTGGGTTAGAGTAAATATTAACAACGAAGGGGTTGGTAATCTAAGGGGTCACATAGCATACGATAAAATGCCTAAGCAAGTACGAATTGTGTTCATGATTCCCAATTCTAAGATGAATATGTTACACTTTGAAATTAGATTGACGTTGCTTGACGGTCCGGTGATTTGTGATTGAAACTAAAAAGGGGAAATTCGACTTGAGGTATGTATGGCTAACTTTAACCTTTGTAGGATCCTCTTGTGGGTGTCTGAGCATACGGTATGTGAACCTTGTTTGAGAAAATGTGAATTGACTGTTCAATTGTGTTGATGTGTAATATTTCACTCCCTGAATTTCTTGTTGACTACTATGCTAGTTGAGATTGTGAAAAGGTGGTTTGTTGTGCCTATCTTATTATGTGCAAAGCTCATAAATGCTCGAGGGTATCGATATGGAAGTATGTGTTAATGAATAAAAGAATGTTAATGTGCCCAAGTGTGGGAATGTATATGATGACTTAAAATCATGCGTAGTAAGTAATGAAAAAGGGTATTGTGAAATGGTGTGATTGAGTTGAACGATTATGGTAACACCGTGTACATGAATTACTACTTGGTGAGAAATATTGTGCTTTGAGCCTGTATGGCGAATTGTTCATATGAACTTGTCTTCCTTGTAATGATGATCCTTTTGATTTAACTGTTGGTGATTGTTGCTATGAAATGTGATTGTCTGAGGGGATCGGGTTGCGCGCCGCAACACGGGGTAATAAGGGTGAGTGAGGTAATAAGGGTGGCCGAGGTAATAAGGGTGGCCGAGGTAATAAGGATGGAATGTGATTATGTTGAAATGAGAATATGTGAAATTCTTGAATATGGTGGCATTGAAATGAGAATCTGTGAAACTCTTGAATATGGTGGTATTGAAATGAGAATCTGTGAAACTCTTGAATATGGTGGTATTGAAATGAGAATCTGTGAAACTCTTGAATATGGTGGTATTGAAAGGAGAATCTGTGAAACTCTTGATTTTGGATTGTTTGTGTTTCTGTGCAATACTTGTTGGATTCTATTAACTGCCTCTTATCTGTGTATTGCTTGATTGTACTTAGGGTAAATTTTGTTTATACATACTAGTACTATTCCACAGTACTAACGTCCCTTTTGCCGGGGGCGCTACATCTTTTATATGGATGTAGGTGGTTCCATAGCATGTAGCTCAGCCCGCCGTTAGTGGTTCCTGATCTTCATCTCTTCAGCAGTTATGGTGAGCCCCCTTTCTCCTCGGGGCCGTGTGTGGATTATACCACCCTCTTTTGCTTATGTTGTAAAGGTATAGCTAGTGCCTTGTTGCTGGCAAGTTATGTAAAACCCCTAATATTCGTAGAGGCTCCATAGACATGATGTGGGTGTATATGTATATTTTTGGGTAGTAACTATACGTACTCGGAAATCGTGATTTATGTTGGAAAGTTATGTATGTATTATGTATGTTTGGATATCAATCGTTGAAATGCTAAAAGAGGAGAAAATGGAATCATGTTGTAAAAATGCACTTTGAATCTAAATTCAGCTTATTTACATGAAATAGTGTATGTTATGAACACGGGGTAATACGTTGGGTAGGAAAGGAAATCCAGGTCCGCCTGACTGGGTTCATCCAGTTAGGCGCCGGTCTCGTTCCTCGATTTTGGGGCGTGACAAGAACTGTTGCATCCAATCATATCACCATGGCCCTTCATGAAATGGGGAATGGATATAGTGGGACCTCTTCCCCCAGCCAAAAGACATTTGCGATTTCTGCTCGTACTTACCGATTATTTCACAAAATGGGTAGAAGAAGAAGCATTCAAACAGGTGCGGGAAAAGGAAGTTAAAAGCTTCTTATTGCGAAACATAATATGCCATTTTGGGATACCAAAGGAGATCGTGTGTGATAATGGCCCACAATTTATAGGCTCTCAAATCACAGAATTCTTTGAATGCTCGCAAATTAAACGGATTACCTCAACGCCATATCATCACGTGGCTAATGGACAAGCTGAGTCAACGAATAAAATCGTCATAAATAATATAAAGAAGTGGTTAGACAAAGCCAAAGGGAATTGGCCTGATGAATTACCAGCGGTATTATGGGCATACAAAACAACATCAAAAACGACCACGGGGGAAACACCCTTCACACTTGTTTATGGCTCAGAAGCGTTAATACCCGTGGAAATCGGCGAACCAAGCATAAGGGTTATAGAAGCTACGGAAGAGACAAATGATGATGAACTAAAGACTAATCTGGACCTGCTCGAACCACGAAGGGAAGCAGCATTAATACGGATGGCAGCTCAAAAGAAAATCATAGAGCGATACTACAACCGTAAAGCTCATCTCAGATACTTCAAGAGTGGGGACTTCGTACTTAAAAAGGTCTTTCAATAAACAAAAGAGGCAGGTGCAGGAAAGCTAAGTCCAAATTGAGAAGGACCCTATAAAGTCCGAGGCATAGCTGGGAAGGGTGCCTATGAGTTGGAAGCCATGGACGGCAGAATTCTACCAACAAGCTGGAACGCCATCCACTTAAAGAAGTACTACTTCTAAGGAAAAGAAGTATCCCCGGTCAGGTATCACACGTTTGATTTGATTTTGAATATTTAAAATTTTACTAACTTTTTTAGATGATAGGAATAAAGCTAACCCATCACCAGATGATGATATTAGACCTGCAAAGACGTGAGGAAATAACACAATTCCTGGTCTAGGGTTACACTTTTTGATGGACTTTTTAAAGGGTTAAGTAGTCATCATCTAAAAAGCTATATACCTTCGAGTCCCACACGTTTTCCCTTTCCAGGGAAAGGGCCGCAAAGAAGGAATAATCAAGTGCTCGAGATTTAATTCTTCAAAGCTCAAACACTTGGGGGACTATACAATATGGAAGGCTAAGACGAAGCAAAGAAGACTGTTGAAAGTCAAAGCTCGAGCCTGAAGATTCATCTACCCAGCAAGTCAAGTGATACGAACAAAATTGAAAGAACTGAAGACTCCAGCACAAGACTCCAATATGAAGCCTAAAATTCAAAAACCTTCGAACTATATGTTCAAGTTAAAAGGCAAAATATTAGCTACAAGGAAGAAATGTACATCTTTTATTCAAAACTGTTGTAGTTAAGGGAAAAAAGTCATCATCATTCTACTTATTCAAAAACTGTTGTGATTAAAAACAGTTACGAAATCTTTGTACTTATATAGAAAACTGTTACCAAATAAAATATTTACGGATGAAAGATCAAAATCCTTGTACTTGTTTAAAAAACAATTATCAAATAAAACAGTTACGGATGTAAAAACATTTCCCTTGTACTTATTAAAAACTGTATCAACAAAAATAGTTATGGGCAAAAGCCCCAATCATTATAAAAACTGTTACTTATGAAAAACAGTTACGAAATACAAGTGTATATCAAATTTGTTAAAAAAAAAACAGTTGCAACATGAGTTTTAGACGATAATTGGAACACATGTAAAATGTCGAGAAAGTTCAAACAAAAAACTTCCCTCAGAAAATATTCTTAAAACATGTGAACAATTCCTATCACTCTATTGCATTACTATGAAGTTGAGACATCTTCTTCATTAAGTATTTATCGAAAAGGGCTCTATTTTCATAAACAAAGCCTATTATAAACAAGGCTTAAACACCGTGCCTACTGTGAAATGGTTCGAGTGATTTTTAACATTTTCATGCGAAAGTTTGGAGGTAAAACTAAAAACCTCAAAAATCAAAATGTACAAAAGACTTAAGAGTAAAACAGAAACTCAAAGCAAAAAAGTCATAAAGTGCATTCATACCAAAAAGAGCGGCTAAGTAAGAACTAAGTACTAACTAGTACTTAGCCGCATATAGTATTTACATTTTTTTGTGCCCCTAAGTTGTCAGTTAGGGGCTTTAAAGAGATCCAAATTTACCCCCGATGGAGCTGGGGGTAACCACCAATCCATTAAAAAAAGGGGAATGAACCAAAGTTTTAATCTTCTTGAGGAGGAGGATTGTCTTCTTCATCGGCAGGAGGAACGGGAGAAACTTGGGACGGAGAGGCATGAGCGGAAGAGGTTAAGACCTTGTTGAGCCTTCTCCATGGCTTCCTTAGCTTTAGCTATTTCAGCACTAAGGTCGAAACCCTCTTGACTCATTTTCGTCAATGTGTCAAGGCGAGAAGTCATATATGCCCAGCTCACATCAACAACAACCGCTTCTTCGAGATCATCGTAATCTTTGTCCCATATTTGAAGCTCGGCCTTTAACCCATCCTTCTCCGCATCAACAACCTCATGAGCAGCCTTCAAAGGCACAATCGACTCCGCCAAAGTTTGGACTCGATCTAATGCATTACGCAGTTCTTCTTGAGTCCGAGAGAGTGATTGTATGAGCTCACCATAATACTCCTCCTTCTGCCCTAGCAAATCCTTCAAGTACCTAATCTCCTCCGAGGCTCGGGGACAGTTGTTCAGCAAAAGAAGATTCCAAAAGACTCTTATCCTTATCAGCTTGAGTTGAAGAAGCCCTCTCCACTACCATAATCCTCATCTGTCTCTTCAAGGTACTCTTTTCCTCCTCTAAGGCATCCATATCAATTCTTAAACTGTCATACTGTGCCTTCAAATTGTCGAAATCAGCCCGCAACTCTTTTGTCTCCTGATCCGCATTTGAGATCCTCTTCATAAGCTCCATACCAATAAGATTGATCTACAAGAAACAAACCAATTAAATATGATAAAATTATTTAGATATGGTAAAAAGGAAGTTGAATAAATTGCACCATACCTTCATGGAGGTATGCACAACTTCATTAGCCCATGTAAGAGTTGTGTGGCTAGCTAGCTTTGTTTTCTCCGTGGGACCTATCAAAGGTTTGAGCCACACTTCGGGCTCGCCCGTTTTCTTGAAAAGACTTCCCTCAGCTGGAACTTCTATTATTACCCTCCGCATCTCCCCGCTGGAAGACCCTACTTTCCTAACGGAAGGTACGAAAGTAGGCATAAATGAAACAGCAACAGGCACGGAGGGTTGAGGAATTGGAGGAACCACGGGCAAAACAACAGGCACGGAGGATTGAAGAGTTGAGGAAACCATGGGCAAAGAAGCTACAGAGGCAGTAATAGCTAGTGGAGCAAGAGACACACGAGGGGCAGATGAGACAGCTTCACTTAAAGAAGCAAGAAAAATAGCGGCCAAAGGGATATCATCAGAAGCAAGGTCAAAACCTTCATGAAACAAGTACTCTACAGAATCATGAATAGGGGACTGTGAAACATCTTCAGAGGTTGAAGGTCAAACTGCAGACACGGAAGGCAAAGTCATGGGTGTAGACTCGTCGTCCAAAACCACCCGCCTTCTTCGGGACCTATGCACCAAAGCACCCTCCTCTTCTTCTTCTTCTTCTTCTTCTTCTTCTTCTTCTTCTTCTTCTTCTTCTTCTTCTGCGGAACCGGATTCACCAATCTTCCTCTTCGAGGAAGATGAACTAACAATAATCTCTTGGGCCTGGGCCAAAGACATCTTCGGGACAGACATAGCAGACACCCTACGAGCAAAAAATCCTATCAGAAAGAGAACGATTAAGCAAAAAGAAAAAAGGCTCGAGTAAGAAAAGAAGTAAAAACAAAAGCTTCACTTACCGTGGGTCTTCACTTGCCAACCACACTTCCCAGCGAAGTACTTCCAAGATCTTTCTTCCAAAGGAGCAACAGACAATAATTTCAACCCAATCACGGATACTGGAGACATTCTCAACAGTACCTATGATTGCTAAAAGAAGAAGAAACAAATACGGTGTTAATAAAACATCTCAAATCCAAAAAAATAAAGTGAATAAATATGAGCTAAAATGTACTCACCTGCACGATTCCACTTCTCAGGGAAGGGAAGATTTTCTTCACCCACTAAACCAGCAGTGGGTACAGCGACGTACCGGAGGTACCAACCTCTGTCCTTATCATCTCTAGGGGTTACCAACACTCTCTTACTCCAAGAAACCAGAGTAAAAACCCCTTGACGAAATAGGACAGGAGAGTAGAGATGAATGAGATGGCTAAAAGTAAAAGGAACCGAGGCTAGAGAAGCTAAACTCCTAAGACATGCGACAACTCGCCATACAAGCGGACCAACTTGTCCTAAGCAAATATTGAAGAAACGGCAAAACTCGATTATGACCGGATCAATAGGAGGTCTAAACCCTAAAGTGAAAGGGTATGTATAAGCAAAAGAATAATTTTTTCTTGTAAGACGTAATTCTTTGGTTACTATTCGGAATGTAGACAGGGAAATCAGACCTCCAAAAACATTCCCTATGAACTAGGGAAATTTGACCTTCAGTAATAATGGTTGGGTATCTCTCGACACTATCAAGAGAAGAAGACTGATCCACAAGAAGTTGATTGTCCCTAGTAAAGGCAAATTCAGCGGGAATAATCTCATTAACTCTGGGTTCACAAAGATGTTCATCTCTACCTCTAGATAAAGAACGGGATGCCCTAGCCCTACGAGAAACTAGAGACTTGGCAGAAGGAGGGGAGACTATTTGAGAGGAAGAAGAACCTTTGGAAGGAGTGGATCCTAGACTCCTCAGTATACCACCCCTCCGACTCCTAATCGGAGCAGAAGAAGGTGTTAAGTTCTCTACATCTATTACTCTTTTGGGTTGATTTGAAGAAGACATGTTTACAAAAGCAATGAAAAATTCTTTACAAGTAAAAAAGACAAGTTAGAAAGTGTTTCGTGAAAGTAAAGAAAATAAGTAGGGTATTTATACTTAAGGGAGACCGTCAAACATGGAAAAAATAATGAAGAAAAGTCATAATGAAAGATGTCACTTCGGGACTGACGCAGCCGCAAAAAGCCCTAAAAGACGCTGAATAATTGCAGAACCAATCCGAGAAGGACACGTGGAATGTGCATTAAATGGAAGTGACAAACGACGCCTATGTTCATGGAATGACAAAGCGGCGGAAAAATATTCCCGCTATAAATATGTATCCACTTACCAAATATTAATCTATAAATATATGGTAAGTGGGGGGGACTATCTTTATTGGTTAAAAAAGAGTCTCACACGTAAACTGACTCTTGACTACTCAGCCAGCTACGTGGATCAAGGAAAATGCGACAGATAGATATGATTCTATAAAGAGGAACGGAACTAAGAGGCACGGTCCAATAAGCCTTTGAGTTCATCAGCTACGGGAAATTCAACCTAATCAAGACGAGGAAGAGACACGGTCAAAGTGAAACAGAACACAGCTTCGGGTAGATTCGAGAATCTTCAATTAATGACCTATACGTTATTTAAAACTTCTCACAATAGTTACGGTTACCCTTTGTAACGCCTCATTAATGTAATAATTAGTCATTAATGAGCAATCATTGCAAGAATCAAACGTTATATTAAGGAACCCCCTATATAAAGGAACATAATGTAACTTGTAATGGGGATCGGGACTTCGAATACAACCTACTTTATTCTTCCGCATATCATACTATTGTCTTTTACTTATTTCTCTTTATTCAATATAATTTCTTTGATTATCAGTAACCCGCGTTCATCCTAAAAATAGCTTTGGTCAAAGGATCTAATTCTTTGGTTAAACACTCTCGCGTCGCAAGTACTTCCACGAACGAGGTAAAATTCTATAATCTTATGGGATCAGGACGTTCACCTCGGTAGTATGGAAACACCACTCTTATGGGATCGGGCCGTTCGCCTCGGCAGTATGTTAACACCACTCTTGTGGGATCGGGCCATTTGCCTTGGCAGTATGACAGTAACACTATTCTTATGAGGTTGGGCCCTTCGCCTGGGAAGTACTGAGTAACACTATTCTTATATGATCGGGTTTTTCACCTCGGCAACTTCGTGCTTAATAATCAAAATGGGTTCCAGTTTGGATAATTGAGTTAGTGACTTCAAGGCAAGTTATAAGATGTTGGTGATGTGTTACAGACTTCTGCTGTATTTACTATAGTTATCTTATTTTTCTCATTGATACCCCTAGTATGCCCACCATGTATACTTTATGCACTTTTATTGTTATTATTGACCTCTAGTAAGTGTCAATTTGACCCCTCGCATCACTACTTCTTCGAGGTTAGACTAGATACTAACTGGGTGCGTGTTGTTTTTCGTACTCATGCTACACTTCTGCATTGATGTGCAGGTACTAAGACTGGTTGCACTAGTGGTCACACGAGCGCATAGGCGATCTTCTATGGAGGATTAGGTGTGAGTTGCTTGCCTTGCTACGATCCGCAACACCGGATTCTCCTTCTATCTTACTTACTATTTCAATCTATTGCTTTAAGACAATAGGCTTAGTAGTTTTGTATATTTCCTAGATTGCTCATGTACTTGTGACACTAGGTTTTGGGATTTGTAGCACTTTCATACTGCAGTACTTGTCACTTATATCACAGTAGACTATGTACTTATTATATTGATTTTTTATAAAAGACTTATCACCGTTGCATGAAATTTAGTGTAATTTAAAATATTTTTAAAATGGATAAATAAATAGTAGTTTATCTTGTCGGCTTTCCTAACGATGGTGTTAAGTGCAGTCTCGACCTAGTACGAAATTTGGGTCGTGACAGCTTGGTATCAGAGCTTTAGGTTCACATAGGTCTCACGAGTCATGAGAAGGACTAGTAAAGTCTTGCAGATTGGTGCGGAGACATCTGTGCTTATCTTCGAGAGGCTACAGGTTTTTCGGAAACTTCTCTTTCTTCATCTCCTATCGTGTAGTTGATATTATACTAAGTGTCTTTCTATTGATCTCTCACTGATGGTGTGAACGCGGCGTATGTACCATGCAGTCGAGCGACTGCTCCCCCTATTTCTAGAGGCCGAGGTAAAGACCGGGGGAGGGATCCAACTCCAATCATAGGACGGGGGCACCCTAGGGTTGCTCCTGTGGATCCAGTGGAGGATCTTATTGTTGAGGATCAAGATGAGGCGCTTGTAGTCGTGCCAGCCCCAGCAGATTTCATGATTGCGCCAGGATTTTAGGGGTCATGGGCCGTATGATGCAATTCATGGACTTTATGGCCTAGCCTTGTTTATTTCCAGCGGACCCTGCCACATCTCAGATGGGACGGGGAGCACAGACCCCTACCACTCAGGCGCTAGTGCACGCCTCTGCTATTTATCAGACCCTAGGTACTACTTGCGGGTAGGGCCCAGCATGTTGCAGCGGTTGTGCCAGAGGCTGTACCAGTTACGACCAATGATCAGTAGAAGTAGCTGGATAGATGGACTACGCTTCGCCTCCTACCTTTGGGGTGAGTGATCTCATTGACAGATGCAAGGATAGGCTTAGGAACATGGGGATATTGGAGTCCAACTGGGTGGATTTCACCACTTTTCAGTTTGAGGGAAAGGACCGTAGATGGTGGCGGGCTTATCGTCTTAGCAGGTCAACAAGTTCACCTCCCTTGACTTGGGATCCGTTTACACAGCTATTCTTGGAGAAGTATATAGCATGTTCTGAGAGAGAGGAGCTTCATGGCAGTTTAAGAGACTCATTTAGGGTCACAGGTCTTTCACCGACTACGAGGTGTGATTCACTAACTTGTCTCACCATGCAGCTATTATACTCCCCACAGATGCATGGAGGGCGCATAGGTTCATTGCAGGTTTGCAACCCGAGATTTAGGTACCTATGGCCCGTGAGGCAGAGTTGGGGACTTGTTTTCTTTAGGTTGTGGATATAGCTCGGAGGAATCGCACTAGAGAGTTTTCACCGAGGGACAAGAAGCCCCGGCAGTTTGGAGGATTCAGTGGCACCCCACCTGGGGGCAGAGGTCAGTTTATGAGAGGTCAACCCAGCAGGCCCATGCAGTGAGAACCACCGCCTACTCGGAGTGCTCCAACACGACCCTGTTGCAGTGCCATTCCAAAGAGTACTTACTGCTCGGAGGAATCGCACTAGAGAGTTTTCACCGAGGGACAAGCAGCCCCGGCAGTTTGGAGGATTCAGTGGCACCCCACCTAGGGGCAGAGGTCAGTTTATGAGAGGTCAACCCAGCAGGCCCATGCAGTGAGAACCACCGCCTACTCGGAGTGCTCCAACACGACCCTATTGCAGTGCCATTCCAAAGAGTACTTACTGCCCGCCAGCTATTCAGGGTTCCTCTAGTTGGTACTCAGGCCATCAAGGTCAGACTTCAGGGCAGCAGTCCAGCGGTCAGAGAGGTTATTTCAAGTGAGGGGATCTTGGCCACGTGAAGAGGTTTTGTCCTAGACTTCGGGGTAAGGCTGTGCAGCAAGACTATCGGCCCATGATTACCTCGCTAGCTGCTGCAGTAGCCGTATGGCTGCCCAGAGGCGGAGGGCCAGTTGGTAATTAGCGTCATAAAGGTGGAGGCTAGACAAGTTGTCATGCCCCAGCCTCGGGGAGCGCGACCGACGCTCAACCGAGTGAACCCGGTCAAGCAAGCCTGTTGAGCCTTTCCTACCCGACTCATTCATAAACCAAAAAAGAATCACAACATCATTTGTTAAGCTAGAAGGAGTTCAATTATGAACATATAGACATGATACTAATCCATTCTCCCTTATATACATGTTTTCATAAGTAAATCTTCCAAAATATACATACAATTTACAATTTTAGTGGGGCAGAGTTAAAAGTTACAAGTAGGGGTCACACAGTTTCTTATTTCGTCTTCCATCCTTTTGATTAATAGTCTTTTAAATCCAAGTGCCACAATTTATAATTCCACCGTGTCTTTTTATACGGATTCCGGTGTCGGCCTGACCTGCTAAGCCATCCCAAGGGAGACATCACCAACATCATAATTTATTTTCATATTTTCGATGTAAATGCCACCATGTCTACAACATGGCATTCGATCTTGGCCTGATCGGCTAAGCCATCTCACTTTGGGACATCACCATTTCATTTATTTACTCAGTTCACATTTCATTTCCACCATTAATTACATAGTTCTTGGCACTTGGACACGTTTTACAATTCGGGTTTGATTCCCCTTTTATCTGTTCAGTAGAATCATCCTTCGTATTAACGAGAACTAACATATAATGAATTGTACACATAATAGAAGGAGCATGTAGGATCATAATTCACATTTTCAAGTAGCATGGTTACATGGTAGACAACTAGAACAATTAAGAAACAGAAATCTTTTATCTCAACACATTAAGAAGTCAATTCAAGTATTATCAAGGAAGAGACTCATACCCCATATTCGGACACCAACTAGTTGATTCTACGAAGATTAGAGTTAGCCATACATACCTCGAATGGGTCTTATCCCTAATTCCTATGACCATTTCCGGAATCCTTTAGCTCTTTCAATCTATTTGATAAAATATCACAATCAAAGTGTAATTAGGAATTGGATCATAGTCCCCAGCTCAATTTGAGCATTACACCTAGAATTATGAGTTTTCTAAGGTCCGATCCCCATTTATTTCTATCTTTTCTTTTACTTTCCCACACATAGTTTAGAACCTCATGCATGCGAGGTCCCTATCCTTATCTTCATGGACTACCTTACTAATGGCCCCATTTTATCTAATCATGGAATTTAAAATCTTGTGTGGTAGAAACTTACCTCTTAGTGTGAAGAAATTGGTATCCTATTTGATTAGGTTCAAGCTTTGAGTGGTGATGGAGGATCAATTAGATAGAATTGGGACCTTCTCTCTACAACCCTCCCTTTTCTCACTCTAAATTATCAGGAGAATGGTTTAAAGTGGTGGGGGATGTGTTTTATATTGGTTTAGAATGGTTTCGTGAGTCGATCCACGATCACCCAAATTGACTAAAACTTTCACGGAGTACGGGGTAATCCTACCACAAAATCCAAATTGATCATTTCCCATTTCCACATCAGAATTTCTATTAGTTGTGCCAACCCACTAGGCCTTTGATGTTTGGCCTTCACTTGCTGACAGTTTGGACATTTTGCCACAAAGTCCGCCGCACCCCTCTTCATATCATTCCACCAGTAAAAATACTTGAGGTCATGATATATTTTTGTAGAACCTGGGTGCACGAAATATCCAGAATTGTGAGCTTCTTCCATGATCCTTTCCCGAAGGCCATCCACGTTTGGAACATATAACCGCCCTTGGCATCGTAAGGTACCGTCATCAATGCTAAGGGAAAAAGTTGTGGTCCTATGTTTATGAATCCCTTCCTTCATCTACACCAATATTGGATCATTGTATTGCTTTTCCTTGACTTATGCCACAAGCGATGATTCTGCCACATTTTGCACTATGACACCCCCTTCGTTAGAGTCCGCAAGACAAATTCCCAAACTGGCCAACTGGTGAACTTCCCGAGCCAAGGGTCTTCGACATGCTTCCAAGTGAGCCAAACTACCCATATATTTTCTATTATGAGCATCCTCCACCACATTAGCTTTCCATGGATGGTACAAAATGTCGATGCCATAATCTTTGAGCAAATCAAGCCACCTTCTTTGCCTCAAGTTCAATTCCTTCTATTTGAGAATATATTGAAGACTCTTGTGGTTTGTGTATACATTCACATGGACTACAACTACAACAACGTGGGAATCTAGCGGTGCATAATTTTGGTTAGAATTTTACGGGTCCTTACACAAAAGGTGCTAGAGCCATGTTCTATGCCTTTCCCGCCAGATCAAATGCAGTAGCCTCAGATGTCGTGGTACCATGTATTACTTTTGTCACCGGTAGGGATGCTAGAATGTGATTCATCCAGGGTCTACGTATTCATATGTTTCATCTCTGTTTTCTCATTTTCTAAGTGTTCCTCGCGAGTCCTTGGGTACTCA
Source organism: Nicotiana undulata (assembly GCA_005239495.1). Classification (NCBI taxonomy): domain Eukaryota; kingdom Viridiplantae; phylum Streptophyta; class Magnoliopsida; order Solanales; family Solanaceae; genus Nicotiana; species Nicotiana undulata. The sequence continues at coordinate 92,616 of ML276499.1, read as the reverse complement.
TTTATATGTATCCTTTCTAGATGGGTGATTCTATTGTTGTGGATCGGATTTACCGGTCTTGTATCATGACTATCTGTGGTTATGAGACTAGAGGGTATATTTTGTTGCTTGATATGACTAACTTTCGGGTTATCCTAGGCATGGACCGGTTGTCTCCATATCATGTCGTCCTTGAATGCTATGTTAAGACTATTACCTTGGCGATACTAGAGTTCCTAGTTTGGAGTTGAAGGGTTTATCTGTCAGTGCATCTAGTCGGGTTATCTCTTTCCTGAAGGCTCGAAACATGGTTGATAAGGGTTGCTTGGATTATCTAGCTTATGTTTGGTATAGCTACAAAGACTCTAACGATTGATTCAGTGCCCGTGGTGCAGGAGTTCTCTGATGTATTTACTTCTGATCTCCCAAGCATACCACCAGATCGTGATATCAATTTCTGTATTGATTTGGCTCTAGGCACCCGGCCTATCTCTATTCAACCATACTGCATGGCTCTAAAATAGTTGAAGGAACAACTTGAAGAGTTGCTAGTAAAGTGGTTTGTCAGACCGAGTGTGTCGCTTTGGGGTGCACCGATATTGTTCGTTAAGAAAAAAGATGAGACTATGCGAATGCTCATTGATTATCACTAGTTGATCAAAGTTACCATTAAGAACAGGTACCCGTTACCGTATATTGATGATTTTTTTGACTAGTTGCAGGGTGCCAGGGTGTTCACTAAGATCGACTTCAGATCTGGGTAAAAATCAGCTAAAGATTCGTGCTTTAGATGTTCCGAAGACGGCCTTCCGGACTAGATATGGTCACTATGAGTTTTGGGTGATGTCTTTCGGCTTGACTAATGCCCCAACATCATTAATGGATTTGATGAACCGAATGTCCAGGTCGTATCTTGATTCTTTTGTCGTTGTCTTCATGGATGACATATTGATCTACTCACGTAGTATGGCGGGGATGGGCAGCATTTGATAGTTGTGCTTAAGACCTTGCAGGATTAGAAGTTCTATGCTAAGTTCTCCAAGTGTGATTTCTGGTTGGATTATATGGCTTACTTGGGGCATATTGTATCAGGCGAGGGTATTAAGGTAGATCACAGAAAGATCGAGGCAGTGCAGAGTTGGCCTCTTCCTACCACAACGATCCAGATAAGGAGTTTCCTGGGGTAAACAGGTTATTATCGCTGGTTTGGGGAAGGCTTCTCATCTATTACAGCACTTTTGACTAGATTGACCCAGAAGGGTGCTCCATTCTGATAGTCCGAAGATTATGAGGCAAGCTTTCATAAGCTCAAGACCTCATTGACTACATCACCAATGTTATTGTTGCCTTTCGATTTAGGGATATATACTGTGTATTGCGACACTTCACATGGTGGCTTGGGTTGTGTATTAATGAAGGATGGGGTGAGTTATTTTATATGCTTCATGTCAGCTGAAGCCCCACAGAGAAGAATTACCCCATACATGATTTAGAGTTTGCCGTGATAGTTCATGCTCTCAAAATATGCAGACATTATCTTTATGGGGTGTCTTGTTAGGTTTAAACCGATCATCGCAACTTGCAGCATTTGTTCAAACAGAGGGATCTTAATTTAAGGCCGCGCAGGTGGCATGAGTTTCTAAAGGACTATAATATTACCATCCTTAATCATCGGGGCAAGGCAAATGTGGTTGGAGATGCCTTGAGAAGAAAGGCTAAGAGTATGGACAGTTTGGCATTCATTTTAGTAGAGGAGAGGCCATTGGCTTTGGACATTCTTCCCTTAGATAACAGACTTGTGAGGTTCGATATTTTAGACCCTAGTAGGATTCTTGCATGTGTCGTGGCTCTGTCTTTATTACTCAAGCAGACCAAGGCTTGTCAGTATGATGATCAACACTTGTTGGTTCTCAGAAAAATAATAGTATAGGGTGGTTCCAAGGAAATTACTATTGGTGAGGACAGTGTTCTGCAGCTCCAAGGTCGTCTATGTGTTCCTAATGTTGATAGATTGAGGGAGAAAGTTTTAGATGAGGCGCACATTTCTTGGTATTCTATTCATCCAGGGGTTATGAAGATGTATTATGACCTGAGGCAGCATTATTGGTGGTGTCGTATGAAGAAGGACATAGTTTAGTATGTGGTGAGATTTCTAAATTTCCAGCAGGTCAAGTATGAGCACAAAAGGCCAGGTGGACTCCTTCAGTAGATGGTTATACCTTAGTTGAAATGGGAGTGCATTACTATGGACTTCGTAGCTGGGTTACTTCGGACTTTGAGGAAGTTTGATGCGGTTTGGGTCATTGTCGACAGGTTGACTAAGTCCGCACACTTTATTCCGGTTGTCACTATGCATTTTTCAGAGAGATTGGCCCATATTTACATTCAGGAGATTGTTCGGTTTCATTGTGTGCCTGTTTCCATCATTTCAGATAGAGGCCCTCAGTTTACTTTGCACTTTTAGAGATCAGTACAGAGTGAGTTAGGTACCCGAGTAGATCTCATCACACTATTTCATCCGCAGACCGGTGGACAGTTAGAGCGAAAATCTCTGATCTTGGAGGATATGCTCAGAGCATGTGCGATTGACTTCAGAGAGAAATGGGATCGATTCTTGACTTTGACCGAGTTTGCTTATAACAACAGTTATCAGTCCAGCATTGAGATGGATCCTTTTGAGGCTTTGTATGGTCAGCGATGTCATTCACCCATCGAATGGTTTGATCCAGGAGAGGTTAGGTAATATGGATATGATTTAGTGAAGGATGCCTTGGACAAAGTGAAGTTGATTCAGGAGCGACTTCGCACAACACAATCCATATAGAAGAGTTACACAAAGCATAACCATGCGAGAAGGTTCTCATGAAAGTCTCGCCGATGAAGGGAATCATGAGGTTCGAGAAAACGGGCAAGTTGAGCCCAAGGTTTATATGTCTATTTGAGGTTTTGAGGCAAGTTGGGAAGGTTGCTTATGAGCTTTCTTTGCCTCCCATCTATTGGGAGTTTATCTGGTTTTCCATGTGTCTATTTGAGCAAGTCGAGGTCTATTTGGGATTCTGAGCCTAGGAATAGTTTTATATGGTGATTTAAGACTTGCATGCAAAATTCGACATCATTCTGAGTTGATTTTATAGGAATCTGACGCGCGAAAGTGTTTTTAGAAGTTTTTAAGTTTCATGATTTGATTCACGCATTTCGGAGTCCGATTCGTGATTATAGATGTTATTTTGTTGTTTCGATTGCGTAAGCATTTCCGTATTATGTTGTTGGAAGTGTGAGTGAAATCGGATGGGGTCCCAGGGCCCCTGCATACAAGACGAATTGGAATTAGATTCGAAATTTGACTTGGGGGAAAATGCTGGTGCTTCTGATCTGGTGCGTTCGCACCTATGTGGATTTGGCCGTAGGTGAAAGCTTGCATAAGAGAGCCTGTGATCGCAGAAGTGGCCTGGGAGTGGGTGGCCAGTGGTCTGCAGAATCGAACTGCTTCTGCATTGAATGGACCGCGAGTGCTAAGGAAGGCCAGTCATGATTGGGTCGTAGGTGCGACAGCCTTTCAGCAGAAGCAGATCTGTAGAAACAAGTGCCCGTTCTTAGAAACGAAGAGAGGCGTCCTAGGCAAGGACCGCACCTCTGAGGATTATTCTGTAGAAGTAGAGTCGCAACTGGTTTGGTCGCAGTTGCGAAAGTCTATAGGGCATTGAGGGCTTTTATTACGCGACTTATATTTATTTCCCTCATTTTCCACTTGTTCATAAGAGATTTTGAGTCGTGGAGAGATTTCATCAACGTCAAGAGGTAAGTTACCCCTATAAATTCTTTACCTAAATATGTGAATCATAGGTGGAGTTAACATGGAAAAGTGGTGAAATTTATTGGATCGTGAGAAGAACCTAGGGTTGTGGTAAAAATGTGATTTTACCACAAAATTGGTTATGGAATTAAGAGAAAATTTTCATATTTGAGTCCGTGAGGCTATGGGTAATATTTATCTTTGAAAATTTCCAGACTCCGGGCACGTGGGCCCTGGGGTGAATTTTAGGAATCTTCCAATTTGGCTTGGGTAATTACTCTAATAGCTAAATTATGAACTTTTGAGTATATATCGATTAAATTATATAACAATTTGACTAGTTTCAGATTATTTGACAATTACGTTTAGAGCGGATTAGTGGAACGGAAGTGAGCTTGGATATGAGGTAAGTCTTTTGCCTAACCTTGTAAGAGGGATCTCATCCCCTTAGGTGTATCTTTGTTGTGTATTACTTGTATGGGGAGCTACGTACGCACGAGGTGACGAGAGTCTGTGCGTAGCTATATTTCATGATATGTCGGGGTGGACTTAGATCCACATCATGATTTTAAATGTACTATTGCTCTTACCATGCTTATTGACTGTCTTGAATAGAGACGAGACAAGAGATTTTAAAGTTGCAATTATCGACTTAGCCTTCTTATTTTTGAAAACTGAGTAATACTTAATAACTATGCAAATTCCATGTCCTCACGCGTCGCAAGTACTTCTTCGAGCGAGGTAAACTTCTCTACTCTTACGGATCGAGTCGTTTGCCTGGCAGTATGGTAACGCCACTCTTATAGGATTAGGACATTAGCCTCAGCAATATGGTAACACCACACTTATGGGATTGTGTTGTTCGCCTCGGTAATATGAAGGTAACAGTATTCTTATGTGACCGGGTCGTTCTCCTCAGCAATTTCGTTCTTAATAATCGAAACGAGTTCCAGTTTGGATAATTGAGTTAGTGCCTTTATGGTTAGTAATGAGATGTTGGTGATGTGCTACGGACTCCTGCTGTATTCATTGTAGTTCTTTTATTTGTTTCATGATACCTGTTGTATTCCCACCATGTCTACTTTATGCACTTATATTGTTATTACTAACCTATAGAAAGTGTCAAGTCGACCCTCGTCACTACTTCTTCGAGTTTGGCTAGATACTTAATGGGTACATGTTATTCTTTGTACTCACACTACACTTCTGCTTTGATGTGCAGGTACTGAGACATGTTCCACCAGTGGTCACGCGGGTGCATAACCGATCTTCTACGGAGACTTGGGGGTGAGCTTCTTGCCTTTCTACGGTCCGCAATACCGGAGTCTCCTTCCATCTTGCTTACTATTTCTGTCTATTGCTTTCAGATAGTAATCTTAGTAGTTTTGTATATTCCCTAGATTGCTCAGGTACTTGTGACGCCGGGTTTTTGAATTTTTAGCACTTTTTTAATGTTGTACTTGTCACTTCTATCATAGTAGACTATGTACTTGTTATATTGATATTTTGTTTAAAAGACCTATCACCCTTGCATGAAATTTAGTGTAACTAAAAACATGTTAAAAGGGATAAATAAATAGTATTATTGCTTGTGGGTTTGCCTAACGGTGGCGTTAGGTGAAATCTCGACCTAGTACAAAATTTGGGTCCTGACACATGTAATGATAACATCAACATGCCAATACAATAACTCAGAACAACCAGCCATGTAGTATGAGGGCATGAAAGAGATATCATGTATGTTAACCTTGCTAGTCCCACTTGCCGGTTCACACTTATAAGAATTCTCAATTGCAATCACATACTTAGACACTTAATGAAAGTCTAAACATAGATTAGAACTTCACTTCTCACTAAGTATAGGGGTTAATAGTCCACTTCAGAATCCTTAAAGACAGGGACAAACAAATAAATTTGTCTATACTTAAACAAGGGATATGACCTTTGGAGAAATCTCTCATTCATTCTGGGCTCATTAGAAGTTAAATACACAGCCTTACACTCAAATAAGGCAGACAAGCATAAGAGGATCTCTACTAAGTCTATAAAGGGATTACAGTTCACTTATATGAACTCAAAAAAGTTAAATGATATCGGGGGCACAAACATGAGCATGTAAGGCAAGCAGTACTTGTTCAAGAACAAAATGAGTGTAGAAGTCCCAAATATAGAATTCAAACACATACATAGGATATTCTTACATGATCACAACATGACAAACATGGTTGAGTATCATGAGATCAAACTAACAATATCACTAAGTAAAAATTTCATAAAAAGACAATGAAAGCATTGCATTAAATATCTGTTATACAAGTTAGGTATGGAGTGTTAGTCATGACTCTAATACAACAGATTAAACTCAACACCATAAATATAACTAAATCAGGTTCCATAGCTTAAGTTAAATGTGGAGAAGGTTCAACATACACACAAGGGTAAGTATGAGGATCCAATTAATTTAGAACATGTTTATATAATGAGATGCTTGATATGATTAAGGGTCAAAAGAATCCCAAAAGCATATAATAAGGAAAGAATCCATTCAAATGATGTGAGCATGATATATCCAAGCTAAGAGTGACAATCATGTCTTTATCATTAAATGATTCATACCCATTTAGGTTAATTTATCAAGTAAGTCATTTAAAAAATACAATAATATTAAGACAAATTAGTATAACATACATGAGAGTCACAATAGAACATTAGGGAGGTATAAAGTTAAGATAACTACATGGAATCATTTGAAGTTCTTTGTTAATCATAAAAACACAACAATGCAAAGACTACTCAAAGACATATTTAAGATTACAAGAGTATTCGATTAGTACATGATCTTGTTTTCAATTGTTAAACACGAATATGATTATGAAGTTTGATAGTCAATCATGAACTGATAACAAATACATAGAGACAATTAACTATAACTTATTACAAATAAAGTCAACTAATAGAAAACGACAAAATAAACATGATTTCAATTAGATTATTGAAAGAAAAGAAAGATCAAGGCTCACTGACCTTCTTTTAAGAAACCAACTAAACGAGAGTCTTTATTATCCGTTTAAGAATCAAAACTCAAACTTCAATTAGTGTGAGCTCGGAACCAGAAAGAAATCAAAAACTCAATTAGGGAACCCTAGCTTCGATTTTGCTACTCAAAAGTTTAAGTGCAGTAAAGGTATTTCTGTAGTTAGGTCGATGCTTCTACTTGTTGTTGAGAGCGTTAAAGACCCCTTTTTATAGTGACATTCAATGCTTTGAGGTTCAACAGAATTCAAATTATGTAGTGGAAGATGACGATATTCGAGTGATACTAGCAAAGTGGGTGAAATCAGAGGAACACATGGGGGAGAAGTAGTAGTGATTTTACCGGAGCACGAGGTGGAATGAGTTGATTGTTGATGGCAATGAACCATCAGAAAAAACTCAAACCCATAGGTAACTATGTTTGTCCTCCGGGTACAGAATCATCATGATGAAACTCTGAAGAATCTCCTCATATGCTTCTAGTTGAAAAAACATAAGAGAGCAGAGACGATTTGAGGTTTCACTACAAATTATATCATCAAATACACTATAAATTATTGTAATTATTTAATTAATTATTAAATATCTTATTTTCCTATATACTACACTAATTCTGGATTTATTTTGAAATAGTGGGCTATTTAGCCAAAATAAAGAAATAACCCTATTAAATTAGTTATAAAACTATCTAATGAATATAAAGGTTATTTTAATGATAAAAACAGTAATAGTAAAAGTAATATACTTTATAATTATACAATAATAAATTATGAATTTAACACCATTAATTACTTAATTTATATAAAATTAAGTGTTTATTAATCAGAAAAATATTTTCAACATACTTAAGTAAATTAATTTAAAAAGGAGGTTCAAAATTGGTGGCTAACAGGTGTGGAGGTTCATCGATAGACTTACATATGTTATCAGACTTTGGATGGATAGAGTGGTCGAGACTAAGACTTTATTCACTTAGGTAGTGGAGACTGTTAGGAGGATCGAGTGCATCCATAGCCAAGGGAGAGAGTTGACGAGTGACAAGAGGCCTCATCATTTTGGTGGTTTTAGTGGTGCCTTGTCTAAAGGCAGGGGGTCAGTTTGGGTAGAGTTCATTCTATTAGGCCAATTTGGTCAACACTCTAGGATTCTCAAGGTACTTTAGGAAGCCATGGTATTTATGGTTCTCGCACATGACTGCCATCATACTGTGCATCTCGAGCTCATGTTCCTATTAGTGCACCCCCGATATAGAGTTTCTATAGTGGTCATTCAGATCATCAAAGATAGCTTCAAGTTTGTAGCTACATCAGTAGAGGGTTTTCTATGAGTATGGGGATTTGAGACACGTCGTGAGGTATTGTCCCAGGTTATAGAGTGATATGCCACAACAAGGTACTCATGCTATGATTTTGGTGCCACTTTCTACACCACCCGCCCAACCAGCTAGGGGTGGGGGTCAATCAGCTAAGGTGGAGGTCATCCAGGTAAAGGTCGTCCTAATGGAGGATGACAGACTGGCGGGGTTCAACCCCACTATTATGCATTTCTAGGTAGGCTTGATACGAAACCGTCTGATGCAGTTATTGCAAGTATTATTTTGGTCTGTCGTAGAGATACTTGAGTGTTGTTTGATCCAGGTTCTATTTATTCATATGTATCTTCATATTTTGCATAGCACTTGAGTATGCCTCGTGACTCTTTTAATATTCTTGTATTTGTGTCTACACAGGTTGGGGATTCTATAGTAGTTGATTAGGTGTACCTATCTTATGGGATTACGATTAATGGTTTTTGATACAATTGTTAATCTCACGTTGTTTGATATGATGGGTTTTCATGTTATTCTTCATATGTGCTAGTTATTTTCGTATCATGCAATCTTAGATTGTCACGCCAAGACTGTGACTTTACTTGTTCTAGTGTTTCGTTGGTAGAGTGGAGATGGACCCTTGGCCGTTCTACGAGTAGTGTGATTTCATTTTTGAAGGCTTAGTGTATGGTTGATAAGGGATGTTTTACATATTTGGGTTACATTCGATATTCTAGTTTGGAAGTTCCTTCCATGAACTCGGTGCCGATTGTGAAAGATGTTTCGGTTAATTTACTAGGTATGTATTCCGATATAAATATTGATTTTTGCATTGACTTAGTTTTGGGCACAGATCCCATATATATTCCACCATATCGTATTGCTCCAGCTAGTTTGAAGGAGTAGTTGCAGCATTTTCTCGATAAGGGGTTCATTAGATCGAGTATTTCTCCTTAGGGTGCGCCAGTGTTGTTTGTGAATAAGAAGAAGAAGAATGGTTCTATGAGGATATGCATTGATTATCTAAAGTTCAAAAAGGTTAAAGTCAAGAACAAGTATCCATTGCCTCGTATTGATGACTTGTTTGAGAAACTATAGACTGCCAAGGTGTTTTCCAAGATCTATCTGAGATTCGACTATCGTTAGGTAAAGATTAGGGCTTTGGATGTCCCTAAGAAGTATTTAGTACTCGTTATGGTCATTATGAGTTCTTGGTAATGTCTTTTGGTCTGACTAATGATCCAACATCTTTTATGGATTTGATGAACCGAATGTTCAAGCCTTATTTAAATTCCTTTGTGATTGTGTTCATTGATGACATTTTGGTTTACTCCCGTAGTAGAGATGAACATAAGCGGCACTTGAAAGCTGTACTTCAGACTTTAAAAGATCGTCAACTTTATGCTATGTTTAGGAAGTGTGATTTCTGGTTGGACTCAGTTGTAATTTTTGGTCATGTTGTATCTAGTGATAATATAAAGCTTAATCCTATGAAGTTTGAGGTGGTTCAGAATTGACCTAGATCTACTTCAGCTATAGAGATCCAAAGTTTCTTGGTTTGGAAAGCTACTATCATTGTTTTGTTGAGGGATTATCATCTATTGCAGCTCTGTCGACCAAGTTGACTAAAAAATATGCTCTATTTAGATGGTCTGATGAGTTTAAGAAGAGTCGTCGAAAGCTCAAGGTTGCTACGGCTCTAGTATTGGTGTTGCCCATAGGTTCAGGCGTTATATCGTGTATTGTGATTCTTCACACATTGGAATTGGTGCGATACTAATGTAGGGTGGTATGGTGATTGCTTACGCATCTCGGCAGTTGAAGATTCGTGAGAATAATTATCTAGTTTCTAATTAGGAGTTGGCAGCTATTATGCATGCTCTCAATATTTGGAATCTCCAGCACGTGGACAAGTAGAAGGATTTGAATTTGAGGTGATGGAGGTGGTTAAAGGTTTTGAAAAATTATGATATCACTATTTGTATCATCCAGGTAAAGCAAATGTGGTAGATTATGCTATGAGTAAAAAGATAGAAAGTGTGGATATATTGGCATTTATTCCACGTGAAGAGAGGCCTTTGGACATGGATGTTCAGGCCTTGGCCAACAGATTATGAGATTCAATATTTTCGAGCCGAGTAGATTTCTTGCTTGTGTTTTTATGTAGTCGTCCTTGTTTGAGTGCATCAAGGCTTACCAGTATGATGATTCACACTTGTTTGTGCTTAAAGACACGCTGCACCGGGGTGGTGCTAAGAAGATGGTTGTTAGATATGATGGCGTATTGTGACTTCAAGATCAAATTTGTGTTCCTAATGTTTACGGTTTGAGGAAGTTGAGTTTTGAGGGAACTCACAACTCAAGGTACTTTATTTATCTAAGTGGTTTGACTCAGAGGTTGGTTATACTGAAGTAGAGGTGGAAGAGTAGGATTACCACAAGCTTTGAGGAAGTTTGATGCTATTTGGTTCATTATAGACAGATCGACCAAATCTGCATATTTCGTTCTAGTGATGACTTCGTGTACTTCAGAGAAGTTGACTCAGATCTACACCAGAGAAATTGTCTATTTTTATGGTGTGCCTATTTCTATTATTTCAGACCGGGGTACTTAATTCACATTGCAATTTTGGAGATCTGTTTAGTGCGATTTGAGTATGCAGGTGGAGCTTACCATAGCATTCCACCTGCAGATGCATGGACAGTGCGAGCGGGCTATTCAAATTTTATAAGATACGTTAAGAGCCTATTTTATTTACTTTGGAGGCAATTGTCATAACTTTCTACCATTAATGGAGTTTGTGTATAACAGCAGCCACATGTCCAGTATTCAGATGGCTCCATATGAGGCTTTATATAGTAGGCAGTGTTGTTCTCTTATTGGTTGTTTCGAGCTTGGTGATGCTAGGATATTGGGTATGGATTTGGTTCATGATACCTTACTTAAGGTGAAGTTAATTCAAGATTGTCTTCGTACAGAGTAGGAAGAAGATTTATGCGGACAAGAAGGTCAGCGTGGACTTTTATGAAGGGAAAGAAGGTACTTTTATAAGTTTCACCTATGAAGGGTGTAACGAAATTTGGGAATAAGCGAAAGTTGAGCATAGGTTCAGTGGTTTGTTCGACGTGTTAGAAAGGATTGGTGAAGTTGCTTATAGAATTGCATTTCCTCCCCACCTAGCAGGAGTATATTCAGTATTTCACATTTTGATGCTTCAGAAGTATCATGAAGATAATTCGCATATTTTAGACTTCACCACGGTGCAGCTTGATGAGAATATTACTTATGAAGAAGATCCAATAGCTATTTTAGATAGGCAAGTCCAAAAGTAGAGATCTAAAGAGATTCCTTCCATGAAAGTTCTTTTGGAAAGGGCAACCGACTGAACAAGCTACTTGGGAGTTTGAACCCGATATGAGGAGTAGATATCTACATCTATTTGCCAGTTCAGGTACATTTCTGTGTTCATTCAAGGACGGAAATTTCTTTTAGAGGTGGAGAATGTAATGACCCGATAGGTCGTTTGAGTTCTAGCGCTACGCTTTGTGATTTGAGACCTTAAATAGCTTCATTTTATATTTTATGACTTGTGTGCATATTCCATTTCGATTCTCGAAAGCATTAGATGTGTTGTGGAAGAGATATTCAAATTTCAGAGTCTTAATATAGTTGGAGTTGACCACGGTCAACATTCTTGGTAAATGACCTCGGGTCGATAATTTAATAATTCAGGTAGGTTCTTATGATTATTTTGGACTATACGCATGTTTGATTTGGGTCCCGGGTGACTCGAGGACATTTCGGCGCTTAAATTTGAAATTTTAACTTATAAAATTTTGAAATCTTTGGCTTGATGGTTGATTCTTGATATTTTGACCGGGGCTTGAGGGGTCCAATGAGGTTTAAATAGGTTGCGGATGATGACGTCCAAATCCACTACTAAAAGGTAATTGGACATGGTCGCTGTTTAACCAAATAATTAGATTCTCTGTCAAAGCTATTTTAAGAAGAACACGGGTTTTTGATAACCAAAGAATATGCTAACGATTGTAAGTAAATTCGTAAATAGGAAGCATTAATATGCATAAAAAGTAAGTATATTGCAATAGATGTTCGAGCGTGTCTTTACAAGTTATATTTTACTCTCTTTTATAGGAAATTTCTTAATATAACGTCTACTCTTTTCAGCGATTGAGCATTAATGACTAATAATGGCATTAATGTAAAGTTACAATGATTAATCGTAATTGTTGCGTGAAGATTGTGTAACGCTAGGCTCATTAATTGAAAACCTCTGAATCTGCCCTTTATTATGCCTTCATTCTTTCTGACCATGTCTCTTCATCTTCTCGATGAGGTTGAGATTCCCGTATCTGATTACTCCATGGGTATGCTGTTCCGTTCCTCTTTATCTCGTACCTCTTCATAAAGTTTCGTCCGGTTGTCATGATTTCATTGCTCCACATAGATGTTGAGTCATCAGAACTATTACATGTGTGAAGCTCATTTTTACCAATACAAATAGTCCCCCCACTTACTATTTATTTATCGATTATTATTTTGTAAGTGGATACTCATTTATGACGGGAATATTTTGCCTCCGCTTCACTCGTACCATTGCATCCGTCTCTGAATGTATGCGTTGTTTGTCACTTCTATTTAATGCTTACGCCACATGGCATTCTCTGGTTTATTCTACTAGTTTTCAGCGCCTTTTAGGGCTTTTTGCGGCTGCATCAGTCAAGAAGTGACAACTTCAATTACGACTTTCACATCATTGTTTTTTCCATTTTTTTTATGGTTACCTTCGAGTATAAATACCCCTTTTTCCTTTCTTTACTTTCACGAAAAACTTCTGATCATTCATTCTTTGTTTGTAAATTCTTCGACTTCGTAAATATGTCTTCTTCTAACCAGCAATCTAAAAAGGTCATCATTGTAGATGAACTGACTCCTTCTTCTGCTCCTACACAGAGTAGGAGAGGCGGTAGGCTTAGGAGTTTAGGTTCTTCTCCTTCCAGGGTTCTTATTCTTCTCATGTTACTCCCCAATCTTCTTCTAGGTCTTTTGTTTCTTTATCTTCATCGAGTGCTAGGGCTTCTAGATCTTCATCAAAGAGTAGAGAACACAATGAACCTCTGCGTGAGCTGAGGGTCGATGAGATAGTTCATGTGGAGTTTTTTTTGCCAAGGATAGTCAAGCCATGAGTGAGAAGCTTTTTTCAATGTCTTCGCACGAAAGTGTTGATCTTTATCCAACCCAAATAAAAAAAGGTTTGGTGTCTCTCGTACGCAGGGATTGTTACTAGAAGCCTTATTTTCTTGTTTTTGTTCCCAATGATAACAAAGAATAACCTCTTACAAGACTGGGTATTCTTATGTTTATACTTATCCTTTCACATTGGGATTCAAGCCTCCCATCGACCCTGTTATCTTCGAGTTTTGTTGATTCTTCAAAGTTTGTCTGGGACAAGTCGGTCCTCTTGTTTGGCGAGTTGTCGCGTTCCTTAGATATTTAGCCTATTTAGCTTCTGTACCCTTTACTTTTCATCATCTTATTCACCTATATTCTCCGATAATGTTCCGCCAAGAAGTGTTTACTCTCGCGGCTAGGAGTAAAAGGGTGTTAGTTACTCTAGATAATGACAAAGACCGAGGGTGGTATGTCCGGTATGTTGTTGTCCCTACTGCAGGTTTAGTAGGTGAAGAAAATCTCCCCTTCCCTGAGAAGTGGAACTTTGCACGTGAGTACAGTTTTGCTCACTTTCCTTTCCTTTGCTTTTGATAAAGTTTCAGTTCCGTGATTATTTCTTTTTCCTTTGCAGCAACCATGGGAACCGTTGAGAATGTCTCCGATTTTCGTGATTGGGCAAAAAAACTCTTGTTGATTGCTCCTTTAGAAGAACTTTCATGGAAGTACCTCTTTGTGAGGTTTGGTTGGAAGGTTAAGACCCACGGTAAGTGAAGTTTTTTTTTTACTTCTTCCCTTTTTTGAGCTTTATCTGATCCATTTCATTTGTTAGGGTTTCCTGCTCGTGGTATTTCTGCTGAGGCTGTGTCCGCTTCAAGTTTGTCCCTGGAAAAGGCCCAGGAGATCATTGTTGGTTCCTCCTCGTCGAAGAGAAAAGCAAGTGGGTCCAAGACCTTAGAGGAGGTAGAGGAAGAAGAGGGTCCGCTGGTCCACATGTCACGTAGGAGGAGGGTGGTCTCTGATGATGAGTTTGCGCCAGTTGTTGATCCTCCCGTGCCTGAATTTGAAATTTCTTCCCATGAGGATGCAACTCCCTCTCCATTTCGTGAATACATTGATCTCTTGTTCCATCAAGGTTTTGGTACCATTTGTGATAAATCCCCTCTTGCTATTTTCTCTCCTCCCTTAAGGAACTTTCTTCAATTGCTCATGTTGTTGTTTCTGCTCCTATGGTTGTTCCTGCTCCCGTTGTTGTTTCTGCTCCTCAGCCTACTCTGCACGTGGCTCCCTTATCCGCCCCCTCTTGCGTGCCTTCTTCTGTAGAAGTAGGGTCTTCAAGCAGGGGGGAGATAGATATGAAACAAGTTATAAAAGAAGTTCCAGCGATGGGAAGCCTCTTGCAAAAGTTGGGCCAGGCTGATGTATGGTTAAAGCCATTAGTAGGCCTGACTGAAAAGTCTAAGCTGGAAAGCCACAACTCCCTGACTTGGATGAACGAGATCGTGAACTCGTCCTTAAAGGTAAAACTTGCTCTTCTTTCGTATGTACTTATATATATATATATATATATATATTTATATACTTACCATATCTAATTTATCTTTTTGTGTAGATCAATCTTGTGGGCACAAAGATAATGAAAAGAGTCATTTAGATGGAGCAAACAGCAAAGGACTTCCAAATTGAGGCTGATAATTGGAGGGAGCAATACGAGGGTCTTACAACTTGACATGGAAGCAGTGGAGGAGCAAAATTGTACCTTGGAGCAGCAAGTTTGGGTTATGGCAGCAGAACTGGCTGTTGAGAAGGCGTTTTCGAATCAGGCAGGTAAGAACAAAAGTGTCTAGAGTCTTCATTTGCAGAGCATCTTTCCCGTGCCAAAGAGGAGATCAGGAGCCTGGGGCTTTATTGGACTAGAAGGAGGTGTACTCAGGTGAACTTGTACAATTGCTCACCCAAACCCAGGAAGACCTCCGTAACTCTTCAGAGAAAGTCCGGTTTCTGGAAAGATCCCTCATTCATTTACATGCCTCTCATGATGCTGTCGTGGCTAAAAGAGATGAGTTAAGAGCTGAAGTTGAATAGTGGGAGAAGGATTATGAAGCTATTGAAGACAAAGCAGCCGTCGATGTTAGCTGGGCTTATCTGAATGCCCGTCTTGACACATTGACGGAAATGGGCCAAGAGGGTTTTGACTTGGAAGCCGAAATTGCTAAAACCAGAGAGACGATTGAGAAGTCTCGGCAAAGTAAGAATCTCTCTTCAGCTGAGGTTGAGGTCCCTACTGCTCATGTCTCTCCATATCAAGTTGTTCCTCCTGCCAGTGAAGACAACCCCCCATCTGGAAAAGTTTAACGAACTTGGTTCTTTTTTTCTTTTGCAACAATTGGTGGTTACCCCCAGTCCCATCGGGGGTAAAGATGGATCCTTTGTAAGTCCCCAACTGACAACTTAGGGGAAATCAATGTATAAATTAATCCGGCTTAGACTAAGTTGACACTTAGTTTATTTTGCCGTAATATATTAATATCAATATTAGCATGACTTTCTTCGAGTTTTCGTTTCACTCTTAAGTCTTTGCTTGCTTTCTTTTTGAGGTTTTTGGTTTACCTCTGAGTTTTTGACTTTGCATTAAAGATGCTTAGATTGTTCGTGCCTTTTCATAATAGGCTCGGTTTATAAAAGAGGGCCCTTTTTTTATCGACACTTAATGAAGAAGACGTCTCAACTTCATAATGGTGTAAATATACAAAAGAGAGATAGGAATTTCACATGTTTTAACAATGTTTTGAAGAAAGATTTTGTATTGTTTTGAACTTTCATAACATTTCACATGTGTTTGTGTATCGTCCATAACTCATTTTGTAACTGTTTTTTCTTTCAACAGATTTGATATGAACTTGTACTCGTAACTGTTTTTCTTTTGCAACAATTTTGTCGAATTGGTACAAGGGAATAACTATTTTTGTTTATAACAATTTTTAAATATAAGGGTATGAATTTTTACCCATAATTATATTTGTTGATAATAGTTTTTAAACGAATACAAGGGTAATGCTTTCTCATCCGTAACTATTTTCATTCACAACAGTTTTCTGAATAGGTACAAGGGTAATGCTTTTTAATCCGTAACTGTTTTCATTCACAATAGTTTTCTGAATAAGTACAAAGATGTGCATTTTTACCCGTAACTAATATTCTTCCTTTAACCTGAACATTTGTTTACATTTACGAATATATTTTTTGAAACATTCGTTTACATTTACGAATATGTTTTTCGAAGGTTTTGAATCAAGCTTTGTGTTTTTGTCTTTAGCTCTTTGATTTTGCTCGTAGTACTTGACTTGTTGGGAAGATGGATCTTCAAGCTCGAGCTTTGACTCTTTGATAGTCTTCTTTGCTTCTTCTTTGCCTTCCATACTGTATAGTCCCCCAAGTGTTTGAGATTTGAAGAATAAAATCTCGAGCACTTGACTATTTCTTCCTTGTGGTCCTTTTTGAAAAGGAAAAACATACGGGACTCGAAGGTATATAGTTTTAGATGATGACTGCTTAACCCTTAAAAATGTCCATCAGAAAGTTATAACCCTAGACCGGGAATTCAGTTACTTCCTCGTGTCTGTGCAGGTCTAATATCATCATCTGGTGATGGGTTAGCTTTTTGCCTATGATCTAAAATGATTAGTATAATTTTAACTGTATAAAAGTAAAGTCGAACGTAATGATAACTGACGGGGGGGTATTCCTTTTACTCAGAAGTAGTACTGCTTCAAATGAACAGTATTCCAACTGGTTGGTAAGATTCTGTCGTCCATAGCCTCCAGCTCATAAGCATCTTTCCAGCGATGCCACGAACTTTGTAAGGTCTTTCCCAATTCGGATTTAGCTTTCCTGCACAAGCTTCCTTCGTTGATTGGAAGACTTTTTTTAGAACGAAATCCCCGATTTTGAAATATTTGAGGTTAGATTTTCTGTTGTAATATCGCTCTATAATTTGTTTTTGGCTTGCCATACGTATTAGTGCAGCTTCTCTTCTTTGCTCGAGCAAATCTAGATTTGTCCTCAACTCGTCGTCGTTTATTTCTTCCGATATTGAAGCTTCTGAACTGTAAACAAGCGCGAATGGAGTCTCTCACGTAGCTATTTTTGATGTAGTTCTGTAAGCCCATAATATTGTCGGTAGCTCATCGGGCCAGTTTCCCTTGGCTTTTTCCAATAATTTCTTTAGGTTTTTGACGATGACTTTGTTTGTTGACCCAGCTTGCCAATTAGCCATCGGGTGATATGGTGATGAAGTGATTCGTTTGATTTGCCAAATTTCAAAGAATTCTGTGATTTGTGAGCCTATAAATTGCAGGACATTGTCACATACGATCTCCTTCGGTATTCCAAAGCGTCATATTATGTGTCTCCATATGAAGCTTTTCACTTCTTTTTCCCGCACCTATTTAAAAGCGTCTTCCTCGACCCACTTCGTGAAATAATCAGTTAATACGAGTAAGAACCGTACCTTTCCTTTACCTGGGGGAAGGGGTCCCACTATGTCCATGCCCCATTTCATGAATGGCCATGGCGATACCACTGGGTGAAGTAACTTTGCTGTTCGATGCATGTTGTTAGCATATCATTGGCATTTGTCGCATTTAGCTACGAAATGCTCAGCCTCTTCTTCCATTTTGGGCCAATAGTACCCTACTCTGATTAGGGTTTTAACTAAGGATCCTGCTCCTGCATGGTTTCCGTAGTGTCCCGCGTGTACTTCCTTCATTACGTAGTAGGTTTGATTGGGTACGAGGCACTTTTGCTAAGGGACCTCCTAACATTTTGCGGTAGAAGGCATCACGAACTAGGCAGTACCGTGCAGCTTTCCGGCGAAGTGCTTGAGCTGCTTTTTTATCTTCTGGTACGGTACCATTCTGAAAAATTTACAATTTCGTTTCTCCAATACCAGGTTAGGTTGTTAAATGTTACCTCATTTTTGTCCTGGTCGATTGCTGAATGAAATAGGTGTGTGAGAATTGCATTGTCTTTATTTATTACGTTAGTAACTGCTGCGAGGTTAGTTAATGCATCCGCTTCTACATTTTTCTCCCTGGGTATTTGCGTGACTTTCCATGTCTGGAATTGCCTCGCTATGTCTCGAGCCTTTTCTAGATATATTTGTATCTGAGCCTCCGTAGCAGTATAAGTCCCCTGCATCTGGTTCACCACTAGTTGAGAGTCACTTTTGATCACGATCTGCTCAATTGAGAATTCCCGTTCCAGTTCAAGCCCTGCAATGACAGTTTCATACTATGTTTCATTGTTAGCTATGGGATGGCATTTAATGGATTGTCGTATCTTTTCACCCGTAGGTGATATTAAACAAATTCCCAAACCGGGTCCTTTTACATTAGAAGAGCTGTCAGTAAATAGGGTCCATATTCCTGGATTAGCCCCGTTAAAGAGTTGAAACTCTTTTTCTACTTCAAGGATTATGCTAGTATTAAAATCAGCGATGAAATCAGCTAAATTTTGAGACTTTATTGTAGTCCTAGGCTGATATATTATGTCATGTTCGCTTAATTCTATTGCCCACTTAGCTAATCTCCCTGATAACTCTTGTTTATGCAAAATATTTCTGAATGGGTACAAGGACACAACAGTGATTGGATGACATTGAAATATGGTCTTAACTTTCTAGCTTCCATGGTTAGAGCTAAGGTTAATTTTTCTAGATGAGGATATATAGTTTCAACATCTAATAAAGACTTGCTTACATAATAAATTGGAGATTGTTTACCTTTGTCTTCCCTTACTAGTTCTGCACTTACGATAATTTCTACAACGGCAAGATAGACATACAGCTTATCCCCCTCTTTTAGCTTAGACATAAACAAGGGTTTTGATATATAGGCCTTCAGTTCTTTGAGAGCCTGCTGACATTCTTCAGTCCATTCAAACTGATTCTGCTTTTTTAGAACCGAAAATAATTTAAAACTCTTCTCCGAAGACCTCGAGATAAATCTTCCTAAGGATGCAATTCTTCCTGTTAGTCTTTGAACTTCTTTTTTGCTCGTAAGTATATTAGCTATTTCATCAATAGCTTTAATCTGAGCGGGATTTACTTCTATAACCCTATTTGATACAAGGAAACCCAAAAACTTACCTGATTCTACACCAAAGGCGCATTTTTCTGGATTTAGTTTCGTGTTATACCTGCACAGGATTTCGAAGGTGATTGAAAGATGCCGGAAATGATCTTCCTCTTGTGTTTATTTTACTAGCATGTCATCAATATATACTTCCATTGTTTTTCTCAGATGTTCATGGAACATCTTGGTCACTAGCCTTTGATACGTGGCCCCAGCATTTTTCAAGCCAAAAGGCATGACTTTGTAACAGTAAGTCTCGCTGTTTGTAATAAAGGAAGTTTTTTCCTCATTTGAGGGATCCATTTTTATCTGATTATAACCAGAGTACGCATCTAGAAAGATTAACAATTCATGACCTGCAGTGGCATAAATCATTTGGTCTATGTGCGGTAATGGAAATGATTATTTAGGACATGCTTTATTTAAATTTGTGTAATCTACACATACTCTCCATTTACCATTCTTTTTTGGGTACCACTACTGTATTAGCTAACAAATTAGGATATTTTACCTCGCGTATTGAACCAATTTTCAAGAGTTTTTGTACATCTTCATCGATCACTTGGTTCTTGAATGGTCCTTGCTTTCTTTTCTTTTCCTTGACAGGTACGAATGATGAATCTTCATTTAGTTTATGAGTCATCACTTCTGGAGGTATACCTGTCATATCTGAATGGACCAAGCAAAACAATCTGAGTTAGCTTTTAAATATTCAATTAACTTACCTCTTCTCGTGGGGCTTAGCCTCGTGCCTATATGAACCTTTTTCTCAGGCTCTTGCTCGAATAGTGGGATAGGTTCGAGCTCTTCAGCTGTTGTTTTAATATGCTCATCCTCTTCTCGTTCCTAGATGACATCGGGTCTGGAATTTACATCCGTTTGTTTTGATGTTTCTTCTATGGTGATTTGATTCACTTTCTAGTGGCTATCTTCTTCCGTACCTGTTTGGCTGATTTCCTCGTCTTTAGATTCTTCCGATACCTCTTTATTGTTAGAATGTACCACAGAATTTATATTCCTTGAGGTCTGTTGATCACCTCGAATCTGTTGAATTCCCCATTTGGAAGGGAATTTAATTACCTGATGTAGAGTAGATGATATTGCTTCCATATCGTGGATCCATGGTCTCCCCATGATTACGGTGTAAGCCATGTCGGTATCAATGACTTGGAATTTCGTATTTTTGATTACTCCTTCTGCATAGGTACTAAGCTCAATTTCTCCTTTTGTTATGACTGTACAGTTGTCAAATCCAGATAAGGCTCGTGCTTTTGGGATTACTCGATCCTCAATTAGCATTTATTCCACAACTCTCAAAAAAATGATGTTGATTGAGATACCTAGATCAATCAACACTCCTTTTACGTTAGTGTCATGTATAAGTAAGGATATTACCAGTGCGTCATTATGAAGAAGCAGCAATCCGTTGGTATCTGCATCGTTGAACGATATAATGTCTGCTTCCATGTCTTCAGGAATTCTCTTTCCATGTGTAATTGTGAATTTTATTTTTCTTTTGCATATTACTTCGTTCACCTCCTCTCCTCCGTGTATCATATTCACTGTTCTCTTTGGAGATGGTGGTTTTGGGGGCTCTTGCATGTTCTTTATGTATGCGTGTTTACCTTTTTCACTAAACAGTTCTGTTAGATAGCCCTATTTTAACAATTGTTCTACCTCACCTTGCAATAACCTGCAGTCTGATGTTCCGTGTCCATGATCATTATGGAATTCCCGCCAGAAGTCTGGATTCCTTCTGTTCGGATTTGACCTCATTTCTTTGGGCCATCAAACTTTATCACCCATTTTTATCAGTACCGTAATTAATTTAGAAGTACTTACATTGAAGTTGTAGTCTCCAATTCTTGTATTACCTCTATTCCGATCATCCCGATCCTTTCTAGATCTTGAGGAGGATGAGCTCGTATCTCTATTTGACGTTTATATTTCGGCCGTGTGTTTTCAAACCTGGAATGAGTTTCTCGTCCCGAAGGTCCCATTTATGGGTCGTACTTGTTCTTACATGTTCTCCTCTCTGGTTCGGAGCGTCTAGAACTTGTTCGATCTTCGGCTTTTGATTGAGCAATGGTGTCTTCTTCTATTCGTAGCTTGGTGTAATACCTGTTATATGCATCATTCCATGTCGTGGCTAGGAATTCTCTCAAGATTTCCTTGAGTCTTTTCGTGGCTTCTGAGCTTTTATCATTTAGATTGCTCGCAAACACCATTGTTGCCCAATTGTCAGGTACCCTTGGTAGCAACATTCTTTCTCGTTGAAATCTGTCTACAAATTCACAAAGCAACTCCGCGTCTCTTTATTTTATTTTGAATATGTCTTCCATTCTTTTTTCGACCTTTTGTGCACCAGAATGTGCTTTTATAAAAGAATCTGCAAGCTCAAGAAAAAGAGTTAATAGAATTTTCGGGTAGAAGAGAAT
This sequence comes from Nicotiana undulata, assembly GCA_005239495.1. NCBI lineage: Eukaryota > Viridiplantae > Streptophyta > Magnoliopsida > Solanales > Solanaceae > Nicotiana > Nicotiana undulata. The sequence continues at coordinate 70,739 of ML276499.1, read as the reverse complement.
ACCATGTTAGTGCTCCTTTGGTTAGTGTCTCTTCGAACTTCTTGACCAATACTGACTCAATCTCTTGTTTAGTCAGATCATTGCATTTTACTCCCGTAGTAAAAGCAGTTACATGATCACGTGGATCGATTGTCCCATCGTACTTGGGATCATCAGGCATTTTGAATTTTTTAGGAATAGGCAAGGGCGCTGCACTCTTCCAAGGTTGTTGAGAATATCTATCAACGTCAATGCCTTTGATGACAGGTGGTACTCCAGGAATTTGCTCGATTCGATCGTTTTGTTTCTTCACCTGTTTCTGCAAAGTTAGTAATAAAGATTGTAATTCTGGATTATTGGACATACCTGGTCTTGCTTCGAGGGACTCATTTGGAGTTCCTCCACTTCCCGAGTTTGCTAATCTAGATTGTGGATATTCTATAGTTATGGTGTTGTTGGGAGGAGGTGTAGGTGATGCAGTTGGTAGTCCTCTCATGAAAGCTTGTAAGGCTTGAGTCACATATTCACCAACCATTTGTTTCACCTAATCTTGTTCTCCTGTTTGTTCATTTCCATTACGATTATTGTTTTGAGTCGTAGATCTCTCTGGGGAATGTTCCCTTGAGCCGCATGGGGATCCTGCAGGTGACGGAACTGGAGTTCCAATCCTCTGTTAGTTATTGTCGTTGGCATTCGACATAATTCACAGAATGTTGTTTGAGAAAAAACAGAGATTATCAGATTCCCGGTAACGGAACCAATTTGTTTAGCCAAAGAATTAGATTCTCTGCCAACGTTATTTTAAGAAGAACACTGGTTTCTGATAACCTGTGATGACCCAAAAGGTCATCCTGTGTAAATTTGACTAAATTGTGTTCCGAGGGCCTAAAAGCCCCCGTTAATCTCACCTTGATGTGCGTGCGCAGCCCGGGCGCGTAGCTGGGAAGCCTTTATGTAAAAACTTGATAAAGAGTTGAATTTATAATAATTAATTGATTAAAGTTGACTTTGGTCAACATTTTTTGTAAACGGACCCAGACCCGTGATTTGACAGTCCCGGAGGGTCCGTAGAAAAATATGGGACTTGGGCGCATGGCCGGAATCGAATTTCGAGGTCCCAAGTCCAAGAAATGAATTTTTAAAGAAAATATTTTTCTTAAAATAATAAAGGCTTTTGAAAGTGAACTTTGATGCGAAACCTGTGTTATCGGGCCCATATTATGGTTCCGCGATCGCACACCCATTTCTGCGATCGCGATGCACATTTTTGCCCAATTATTTTAAAGGCTCCAAAACAGAATACTATCACGGGATTTTTCATATTTCACCAACTTCTTCTTCTCCAAGACCCCATAGGCGATTCCTAAGCTAGTTCTCCTCCATAACCATTTGGGTAAGTGATTCTAACACTAATTTCTTCCATTTTCCTTCATAAAACACTATAATCTAGGTCTTAAATCATGAAATCAAGGTAGAAATTAGGGGTTTTTGGGTAGAGTTAGGCTTATGGAATTTTTGGGGAATTCAACCTCATTTTGGGGTCGGATTTCAAAATAAATTGTATATTCGGGCTCGTGGGGGAATGGGTTATCGGGTTTTGGTCCGAACCTCGAGTTTGGACCAAGCGGGTCCGGGGTCGGATTTTGGTATTATTTNGATTCGAGAGGCAAGGCTGTGATTGAGGCTTGACTTGCATTTTTGGAGCTGAGGTAAGTGTTTGGCGTAACCTTAGCTTGAGGGAATAGGTATAGAGTCTTATTGCTATGTGTAATTCATGTCCAACGTATAGGTGAGGTGACGAGTACCTATATGTTGTGGTCAAGCATGCCTGTGGGTCAATTGTGATGAATCATACCGTGTTCTTAAAATTCTCTGTACTATGAGTAATTGGTGATATAGAAGTGATACATTGATGTTGTTTCATGACGTGGGAAGTTATTGATTAATTGTTCAGTTGAGGCTCTTACTGTTGAAATTATACTTGTGAGCGAGTTTGGTTATAGCTGAGTCCTTTGCCGGGACGATAGAATTTTATTGAGTATTTCTGTACACTTGAGATTTATTATTGTTAGTTTTCACATTATATTGTTGATTTATATTATTTATCACACGAGGGGACATGCCGTGCCGATTGCTTATTATTTATTGCATGAGGGGACATGTCGTGCCGAGCGTTTATTATTTATCGCAAGAAGGGACATGTCGTGCCGATTGTTTATTATTTATTGCACGAGGGGACATTTCGTGTCGATTGCCTATTATTTATTGCACGAGGGGACATGTCGTGCCGAGTGTTTATTATTTATCGCACGAGGGAACATGTCGTGCCGGTTGCTTATTATTTATTGCATGAGGGGACATTCTGTGCTGATTCTTTATTATTTATTGCACGAGGGGACATTCCGTGTTGATTGTGTATTATTTATTGCACGAGGGGACATTTCGTGCCGAGTGATTGTGAGATTATGCACGAGGGGACGTGCCGTGCCTTTTGTTGTTCATTATTTGTTCTGAGTAGCTAAATTCTTGCTTTTACTTTTACATTTCAGTTGTTATCCTGTTCTACTATTCTAGTATTTTTTGTCCCTTTTATCCCCAGCATGTTCTCCCTGTATATGTATTTACTTGTTTATTTCCATCGATATTTTCCTTTTATTATATAGAATTGCACAGGTATGTATATTGTTGTCGGTCCTAGCCTCGTCACTACTTCGCCGAGGTTAGGCTCGGCACATAATCAGTACATGGGGTCGGTTGTACTGGTGCTACACCTGCACTTCTTTATGTTGTGCAGACTACGCAGCCGGACCCAGTGGACACTAACGGAGGGAGCATTCCTTCAGTCCATTCAGGAGACATCGAGGTAGACCCGCAGACGTTCGTGGGCCCTGGCGTCACCTTCTACCCTTCTCTTTCAGTTCTGTCTTATTCTATATTTTCAAAGATAGTCATATGTACTTATTTTCAGACCATTGTATTTAGTAACCTCATAGACAATTCGTGAGTATGTGACACCAGTTCAGGGTTATATTTACGGGATCTGTTTCGGAGCTTGTTATATAATTTGAAATCAGTTAACTTTCATATTGTTAGTCACAATTGTCGTAATTATCTTGTTCATTTTAGCTGTTAATGGGTTAGTTTATTCAAAACGTTGACTTGTCTAGCGGGTGCAACGTTAGACGCAGTCATGGCCCGAAGGTGGGATTTCGGGTCGTGACAAGTTGGTATCAGAGCACTAGGTCGCTTAGGTCTCACAACTCACGGACAAACTTGGTAGAGTCTGAGGGATCGGTACGGAGACGTCTGTACTTATCCCCAGAGGCTGCAAAGTTAGGAATAACTTCACATCTTTCATTCTCTATCGTTCCATTTGACTTCTAAATACTAATTGAGTCTCTATTCTACTCTCTCGGAGATGGCGAGAACGCATGCTTCCTGATCGACCGATCAGCAACCCGATCCTCCTATTGCAGCTCCTTCGTGGGGCCGAGGCCGAGGCCATGCTAGAGGACGAGGCAGAGCTAGAGCAGCAGCTCCGGTTGAGGACCCACAGGTAGACTATGTCGGTGAGGTTCCTGCTCAGACAGTCCCAGTTGGACCAGCTCAGGTCCCAGAGGGGTTCATTGCTACCCCGGTGCTTCAGGACGCTCTAGTCCGCTTAGTGGGACTCATGGAGAGTGTGGCTCAGGCCGGTCTTCTTCCTACTGCACCAGCTGGATCTCAGGCTGGGGGAGGGACCCAGACTCTTGCTATTCATACGCCAGAGCAGTTTTCCACTCAGTTCCAGACTACGGCACCTCAGACAGCCGGAGTCGTTCAGCCGGGTATGGTGGCACCCGCAGTTGAGGGGGCAGCCATGTCAGCAGACGCTCTAAGGAGGTTGGATCGGTTCACCAAGTTATTCACTACTACATTTACTGGTGCACCATCAGAGGATCCCCAGGATTATTTAGACAGTTGTTATGAGATTCTTCGGAACATGGTCATTGTGGAGTCCAATGGAGTTAACTTTGCTACATTTCGTCTTTCTGGCACCGCCAAGACTTGGTGGAGGGATTTCTGCTTGACCAGACCAGCTGGGTCGACACCTTTGACTTGGGCTCAATTCTCTGAGTTATTCTTGGGGAAGTTCCTTCCAGTTACTCAGAGGGAGGATATTCGGAGGCAGTTTGAGCGCCTCCAACAAGGATCTATGTCTGTCACTCAGTACGAGACTAGGTTCATTACTCTAGCCAGGTATGCTATTATGATACTCCTCACTGATCGAGAGAGGGTTCAGAGATTTATTGAGGGTCTAGCTCAGCCCATCAGACTTCAGATGGCTAGAGATACGGGTACTGATATCTCCTTTCAGGATGCAGCCGATGTGGCCAGACACATTGAGATGGTATTATCCTAGGGTGGTGGTCAGGGGGCTGACAAGAGACCTCGTCATATCGGCCGTTTTAGTGGTGCCTCATCTGGAGGCAGAGATTCATTTGGTAGAGTTCATCCCCCTAGGCTTTATCAGTCGGCACTCCAGGTATCCCGCAGTACACCATCATCTCCCATCAGTACACCGCTGATTCAGAGTCTTCAGGGTGGTCATTCTGGTCGCTAGGGACAGTTCCAGGGTCAGTATTCTCAGCAACCGAAGACCTGCTACACTTGTGGTGGTTTGGGGCACATCTCCAGGTTTTCCCCCCGAGGTTTTGGTAGGTCTCAGTATCAAGGTTCCCGTGCCATGGTCCCCGCATCAGGTGCACCCCCACCCTCTCAGCCAGCTAAGGGTGGTGGTCGTGGTGCCAGAGGTGGAGGTCAGACTCATAGAGATGGAGGGAATGCCACGAGAGGTAGAGGTCAGGCCGTAGTAGGTCGACCCAGTGTTGTTCAGGATGGAGGGGCTCAGCCCCGGTGTTATGCTTTTCCTCCCAGGCCTGACGCTGAGGCTTTCGATACCGTTATTACATGTATGGTTTTAGTTTGCAGTCGAGAGGCTTCGGTGTTATTTGATCCGGTTTCTACATTCTCCTATGTGTCTTCATATTTTTCCCCTTATTTGAGTATGCCCCGTGATTCTTTGAGTACTGTTGTGCATGTGTCTACCCCGGTGGGTGATTTTATAGTGCTAGATCGAGTCTACCGTTCTTGCGTAGTAGTTATTGGTAGTCTGGAGACTCAGGTTGATCTGTTGCTTCTTGATATGGTTGACTTTGATGTTATATTGAAGATGGATTGGTTATCCCCCTATCATGATATTCTGGACTGTCATGCCAAGACAGTGACCTTGGCCTTGCCAGGAGTACCTCGTTTGGAGTGGAGAGGGACTTCTAGTCATTCTTCTGGTAGAGTTATTTCTTATGTGAAGGCTCGGCGCATGGTCGAGAAGGGTTGTCTTGCCTATTTGGCCTATGCTCGTGATTCTAGTGCTGAGGTTCCTTCTATGGAGTCTGTGCCCGTGGTTCGTGAGTTCCCAGAGGTATTCCCTGCTGACCTGCCGGGTATGCCGCCCGACAAGGATATTGACTTTTGTATTGAGGTGGCTCAGGGCACCCAACCCATTTCTATTCCGCCGTATCGTATGGCCCTGCCAGAGTTGAATGAATTGAAGGAGAAGATGCAGAATTTGTTGGATAAAGGCTTCATTAAGCCTAGTGTTTCTCCTTGGGGTGCTCCAGTGTTGTTCGTTAAGAAGAAAGATGTCTCAATGAGGATGTGTATTGACTACCGGCAGTTGAATAAGGTTACCATTAAGAACAAGTATCCTTTGCCGAGGATTGATGATCTATTTGATCAGCTTCAGGGTTTTACAGTGTTCTCCAAGATAGACTTGAGATCTGGTTACCATCAGCTGAGGATTAGGGCTTCAGATATCCCTAAGAAAGCTTTTCGCACTCGTTATGGACATTATGAGTTCCTAGTGATGTCATTCGAGTTGACAAATGCCCCCGCTGCTTTTATGGAGTTGATGAACCGAGTGTTTAGGCCTTATTTGGAATCGTTCGTTATTGTTTTCATTGATGATATATTGATATACTCTCGCAGCCGAGAGGAGCATGAGCAGCACCTTAGAGTCGTCCTCCAGACTCTGAGGGATAGGCAGTTGTATGCCAAATTTTCTAAGTGTGAGTTCTGGTTGAGTTCGGTGGCATTTCTGGGTCATGTTGTGTCGGCAGAGGGTATTCAGGTGGATCCCAAGAAGATTTCAGCAGTCAGAGATTGGCCTAGACCCGCTTCAGCTACAAAGATTCGGAGCTTCTTGGGCTTAGCAGGCTATTATCGCCGATTTGTAGAGGGCTTTTCATCTATAGCAGCCCCGATGACCAGGTTGACCCAGAAGGGTGCCCCGTTCAGGTGGTCGGATGAGTGTGAGGCGAGCTTTCAGAAGCTCAAGACAGCCTTGACCACGGCACCAGTGTTAGTGTTGCCCACATGTTCAGGACCGTATACCGTGTATTGTGATGCTTCACGAGTTGTACTTGGTGCAGTGTTGATGCAGGATGGCAAGGTCATAGCCTATGCTTCTCGTCAGTTGAAGGTTCACGAGAAGAATTATCCAGTTCATGACTTGGAGTTAGCAGCGATTGTTCATGCCTTGAAGATTTGGAGGCATTACTTGTATGGTGTTCCATGTGAGGTGTTCACGGATCACAAGAGTTTGCAATACCTATTCAAGAAAAAGGAGTTGAACATGAGGCAGAGAAGGTGGTTAGAGTTACTGAAGGATTATGATATTACCATTATTTATCACCCGGGGAAGGCCAATGTGGTGGCCGATGCTTTGAGCCGGAAGTCGGTCAGTATGGGTAGTCTTGCTTATTTATCAGTCGGAGAGCAACCTCTTGCTTTGGATGTTCAGGATTTAGCCAACCGATTCGTGAGATTGGAGGTTTCTGAGACTGGCAATGTTTTGGCCCATACTATGGCCCGTTCTTCATTGTATGACCGTATTCGGGCCAGTCAGTATGATGATCGTCATTTATGTGTTCTTAGAGATACAGTCTGGCACGGAGGTGCCAAGCAAGTTACGGTTGATGATGAGGGAGTTCTGCGAATTCCGCGTAGCAGAGAAGCCTTTATGTGAAAACTTGATAAAGAGTTGAATTTATAATAATTAATTAATTAAAGTTGACTTTGGTCAACATTTTTGGTAAACGGACCCTCACCTGTGATTTGACGGTCCCGGAGGGTCTGTAGGAAAATATGGGACTTGGGCGCATGGGCGGAAGCGAATTCCGAGGTCATAAGTTCGAGAATGGAATTTTTAACGAAATTGTTTTCTGAAAATAATAAAGGCTTTTGAAAGTGAACTTTGATGTGAAACCTGTCTTACCGGGCCCGTATTATGGTTCCGGAGCCCGGAAGATGTTCAATATGGTTATTATGTGTTTTCTATGAAATTTGGTAAGAAACGGACTTGGTTTGACGTGTTTCAGATAAAAATGGGAAATTTAGAAGTTTATGAAGTTTGAGAAAATTCTATAGATTTTGGAGTTTAATTCAATGTTTTTGATGTTATTTTAGTCGTTTAATTATTTGAATAAGTCTGTAGGATGTTTATGAGGTTGTGTGTGTAATTGGTTATGAGCCCCGAGGGCTCGGGTGAGTTTCGGTTAGGCATTAGAGTGAAAAAAGTTAGAAAATTCTGGTGTGAAATAGTTGTTGCTGGTGTCTGGCATTTTCCTCTATGCGATTGCATAGGTCCTTCTGCGATCGCATAGTCTTACATTGAGGGGGAGGTCAGTTCCTCTATGCGATCGCATAAGCCATGTCCGCGATCGCATAGAGGTATAGGAGGTGTGGGTGGGGGGCTGGCTAGGTACCCTGTGCGATCGCATAGGGTGGGGTCCTTGAGCTATGCGGTCGCAGTCACTTGTTCGTGATCGCAGTGAGGAGGGGTCCCAGGTTCTTCTTTGCGATCGCATTCTTTCAGCCGCAATCGCAGAGTGTAGGGACCTGACTCTTCTTCGCGATCGATTGCTTATTATTTATTGCATGAGGGGACATGTCGTGCCGAGTGTTTATTATTTATCGCACGAGGGGACATGTCGTGCCGATTGTTTATTATTTATTGCACGAGGGGACATTTCGTGCCGATTGTTTATTAGTTATTGCACGAGGGGACATTTCGTGCCGATTGCTTATTATTTATTGCACGAGGGGACATATCGTGCCGAGTGTTTATTATTTATCGCACGAGGGGACATGTCGTGCCGATTGCTTATTATTTATTGCACGAGGGGACATTCTGTTCCGATTGTGTATTATTTATTGCACGAGGGGACATTCTGTGCTGAGTGATTGTGAGATTTTGCACGAGGGGACATGCCGTGCCTTTTGTTGTTCATTATCTGTTCTGAGACGTTAAATTCCTGCTTTTACTTTTACATTTCATTTGTTATCCTGTTCTACTATGCTAGTATCTGTTGTCCCTTTTATCCCCAGCATGTTCTCTCCGTATATGTATTTACTTGTTTATTTCCATCGATATTTTCCTATTATTATATAGAATTGCACAGGTATGTATATTGTTGTCGGTCCTAGCCTCGTCACTACTTCACCGAGGTTAGGCTCGGCACATAATCAGTACATGGGGTCGGTTGTACTGATGCTACACCTGCACTTCTTTATGTTGTGCAGCCTACGTAGCCGGACCCAGTGGACACTGACGGAGGGAGCATTCCTTTAGTCCATTCAGGAGACATCGAGATAGACCCGCAGACGTTCGTGGGGCCTGGCGTCACCTTCTACCCTTCTCTTTCAGTTCTGTCTTATTCTATAGTTTCAAAGACAGTCATATGTACTTATTTTCAGACCATTGTATTTAGTAACCTCATAGACAGTTCGTGAGTATGTGACACCAGTTCTGGGTTATATTTACTGGATCTATTTCGGAGATTGTTATATAATTTGAAATCAGTTAACTTTCCTATTGTTAGTCACAGTTGTCGTAATTATCTTGTTCATTTTAGCTGTTAATGGGTTAGTTTATTCAAAACGTTGGCTTGTCTAGCGGGTGCAACGTTAGACGCAATCATGGCCCGAAGGTGGGATTTCAGGTCGTGACATAACCAAAGAATATGCTAACGATTGTAAGTAAATTCGTAAATATGAAGCAGTAAGATGCATAAAAAGTAAGTATATTGCAATAGCGGCTCGAACATGTCTTTACAAGTTATATTTTACTCTCTTTTATAGGTAATTCTTTAATATAACGTCTACTCTTTTCAGTGATTGAGCATTAATGACTAATAATGGCATTAATGTAACATTACAATGATTAATTGTAACTGTTGCGTGAAGATTATGTAACGTTAGGCTCATTAATTGAAGACCTCCGAATCTGCCCTTTATTCTGCCTTGATTCTTTCTGTTCATGTCTCTTCATCTTCTTGATTTGATTGAGATTATCGTATCTGAATACCCCGTGGGTATGCTGTTCCGTTGCTCTTTATCTCGTACCTATTCATAAAGTCCCGTCCAGTTGTCATGATTTGAGTGCTCCACATAGATTTTTGAGTCATCAGAACTATTACACGTGTGAAGCTCATTTTTACCAATACAGTCGCATGCAATATAATTTACCCAACTATGAGTCAGGGTCGAATCCCACAGAAAATAATATGTAGGCGATTAGGCGTGTAGGGGAATTATCACTTATTATGCTAAGCCAAACACTTTAAATGTGATTGTGAAAATATTATAACTAAATGCGGGAATATAAACTAACCTAGAAAGAAAGTAAAATGATCAATGGCTACAAGCATGGATGCATAAGGAATTACACTCAAGTAACGATCCAATGTATTTCATGATTTTACAAATATGAGTGAATTCATGTTAATTAGCCTCGGGTAATAATTCTATATTAGCTTCTTCGAAAGACTAATAAGACTTCCTAGTTGAATTATCCCTAAAACAATTAATAGATTAAGCACACCCGAGTATGGATACAAGTAGTTCAATCCTATTCCTATGTAGAATCTATAAAATGAGGGTTAATGCCTCAAGTTCTTGTTAATTAATCTTTTCTAACCCCAAATTATCTTTTTCAAAATTTATTCGAAGTAAATGGGCGAGTCCTAGGGTTAGCTAATCCCTTTGGAAACATTAAAGAACAAGAATAATTAAAGAAACAATAACTCACTTCATAATAAATAAACACCGTTCAATACATAAGCACCACATGATATTTAATCCATACTTTAAATATGAATATTCCCATAAATGAGATTCAAGTGTTGGAAAATATACTACGAACTTAGATATACAATATAAGGCAAGGAAATAAAGAAATCAACATAAATGGGTAAAGAATTCTCAACCAAAAGGTTCAAATCTTCAAGACCCAAGTGTGTGTGCAAGAACCCCAGCTCCAAAACTTGTGTTCTCTCTCAAGATATGTTAGAAGCTGCCAAAGATCTCCAAAGATATTTTGCAAATGAGCTAGATTTTGTATTAAATGGTTTTGGGGCCAAAAAATGTGGAATTACAGAAGTACCCAGAACTGAAGCGCGATCTTCGCATTTGTGAACTATGACTTAACTGTTGACTTTCGCATTTGCGATAAAGACTTCGCATTTGCGAACACTGTTTGGATGGGTTGACTTCGCATTTGCGATTTGTTAATCGCAATTACGATTGCTGCTATCATTTCATTTCCCACATATATGTCACAGTTGCGACATCTGAGACAATTTTCCAGATTTTCTTCTTTTCAACTCATTTTTGACTCGTTTTCACTTGGTTTCTTCATGATCACTTCTATATCACATAGAACCTATAAAATGAAGTAAAAAACATTAAACGCATAATTTTATCACTCAAACATAGCAAAAACAAAGGTTAAATACAAGGTAAGTTGGTAAAATACCAACTTATCAGCGGACGAAGTTCAATTGTTGTTATTGGTGTGCTGAACATGCAGTTACCGCACTAGCGATGACCAGGTTCGCAGGTGACAGAGCACCCATGCGTAGATTGGCTTGCATCTACGAGGGAAGAGGACAAGACAATGTGTCACACTTGTGGCTCACTGGTGCATAGGTGTGAGGCCACATCTACGAGATACAGGTTCGCATCTATAGAGCTGGGTGATCAGGTCGGGGTCGCGTATGCGGGCTTTTTGATTGCGGATGCAGCTTCACATCTTTGAAGCACGATTTGTACGTGTATTATATGCGGCGACACCTGTCGCACCTGCGTATTGGGCTCAGACTCCAAGTAGCTTGCTCAGCCGTTTGCCTTTTCCCAATCACTTTCACGAAAGTAATCTCCTCATATCTCAACTTTAGGAACTGTCTATCTAAGACAACTACTGGCTTTTCTTTATATGTTCAAATTTTCAAATATCAATTATTAGCACCAAAAAGGTCTCGGGTCACCATGGAACCAAACAAAACAACAGATAACTTTGAGACTTTACTACAACCAGGATAAAGTTCTGTCTGATCATCTTCTAATAATTTGTAGAACTTTGATGCATGTAAATTTGGCTCTTCATTGTCCATAGAAGTATTATTATTATCCTCCACATTTGTATGTCCAAAAGCGTCGTGAATCATTTCTGTAATATTATCCTCTTCAATGTTATCATCTTCTACTTCATTATTGAGTGTTACATTAGAATTTTCAACTCTAACTAACACTTCTCCATGCAAGTCCCACACTTTGTAAGAATCCCAGAAACCCTTTTTCAATAAGTCTCCTCTTACATCGGGCCTTAGCTTGAATGCAGTATTCATACACCCTTTACAAGGACATCGAATCATAGTGCTTCCCCTTGGTTGACTGAGCCCAACTAAGAAAGCCATCTACTCCATCTATGTACCTTTGGTCACCTCTATTCCTAATATTCAACCAACTTTTATACATTCCTATTTTTAGAATAATGGAAAGGTTAGTCCCTTATTATATTCCATATTATTGTACAACCAAGATTTTAATTAGTTTATATATCACATTACAAATGATGGGATACAGATTCAGATTCAGATGAAGATAAAGATAAAGATAAATGTGATATCTTATTAGAACACCAGAATTTAGTCAGGAAAATGAAAATGGAAATGAAAAATTCAAGAATCACACGACTTCCTACTATATCTGAAGATTGTGAATCTCCAAAAGTAGTAGAAGATTTAAAGCCACTGAAAATTCATGAAAAGATTGAGTACAAAGATTGTATTGAAGAAATTCAGAAGTTTTACGAAAGCTATGCTGAAAAAATGAGAATATTGGATATCTTGAATTACGAGACCTTGAATGCTATCAATAAGTCTCAAACTATTTACCTCTTTAGCTATTTGGTTAAAAAAAAGATTAACTTACAACTGAAAGGATTTCTAGCCAGTAAACTACTGGAGATACAACTCCAAAACATTGGTGACTTACAACTGGAACCTAAAGCTGTCAAAAGGTATGGATTTTTTCAAGCTAATCTGCACTACTATTGAAAAGATACATGCATGGATCCATGAATATAAGATTTTTCAGTGGTCTAGAATATATCTTTAGAAGAGACAAAACATCGTTCCAATATATAAAGAGAAAGAATATCATTTCTCACAATCACAGGTGAGTGAATACTATATATAATCTTCTGGATCCCAAATACATAAAGAGAACTACAATCGCCACCTAAACTTATTTTCAACTACAGAATACCAAAAAGAATTGTTTCCTTTTGTCCCATTTCTCAGTCAAAAATACAAGACCTTAAGAAAATTTAGGATCCTCACAGCAACAGATATAGAATGAGAATACCAGAGAAAATGAATGCAAGAGAGAACTCTTAATGCTTCTTTGATGAAATCTTAGTACTTACACCTACCTACTTGTGAAACATAAACAATGTCGTTACAAAATAATCTGGGAATGCCTAAAAGTTGTGTCAAAACACAAAAGCCATGAATTTATCAAATGAATATTTGACTTTCCAAGAAAGTAGCAAAATCCCAAAATGAGTCAACAGAAAATCCATAGTCAATAATCTGAGGTATATCTAAAAGTTGTGGCAAAATAACCCCTATTTATCAAACAAGCATTCATCTTTCTAAAAAAGCAACAAAAATACCAAAATGGGTACAAACACAAGATTCATAAGCGAGAAAATTTAGTGACACAATTAATCAGTCACTCATTCAAGAGGAATACCAGCATGCAATAGGTATCTCAAGTAGAAGCTTTTAACTTACCCAAAAAAGAGATAGGTGAGAGTTCTGTCAAGACTGCAAATCACCAAATAGGCTTCAAATGGGTCTTTCTGTATGATTTTTTTAGTATTCCTATAGATTATCAAATGGTTCAGAGAAATTCTAGATAAAATCTGAGAATACAGATGGAAAATCACTGAAATAATGATAATCCCTAACTGCATGTTGAAGATAATCCCTAATAACTGAAACTTATACTCAAAACTTGAGAATACAAATGGAAGATTTTACCAAACATAAATTTATATAAAAATTAATATTGGTTTCAAGTTAAACATATGCACAAAACTCAAACAAATCGCTGACATGTGCGATTTTCCTACACAAAACTCAATTATGCACATCATTTGTTTCGTTAAAAGAAAAAGGAAAAAAATAGGGATTTGACCACAAACCTGATAATTGATGAGTTTCTTATCTTGATTTGAGAGATTTGGAGCAGATAATCCCTAATTTGAGGGAAAATTTAGGCTTTTAGCAGAAGAGATTTTAGAGAGAGGGAGGAGAGTTTTGAAAGAAGAGAGAGAACGCCTCTGAGCTCTCTGTTTTGAGAGTCGAGAGTTTTGTTTAAACCTAAGCTTTGTATTTTATAATAAAATATAAGAGATTCAGAGGCGACCCAGACTCTCCAATAAGGATTTAGCGGCGACATTTTAAAGTCGTTACAAATAATATGGAGCCAAAATTTTAGTTTTAGCGGGTACCAAAAATTTCAGTCACATTAGAGGCCACCTCAGAAAGTCGCTGCTAAATAATGTCGGGTAGTAGAGACTTATAGAGTCTCTGTTAAAGGTATAACTTTTGTAGCAACATTTTGGTCATCGCTATATGTTGCCGCTAAAAATCCAATTTCTCGTAGTGGAAGTCCAGACTTATTATATGAATATATCAAAATTGTTAAAACACTGACCCAAGGTCGATTGCCAAGAATGTTGATCGTGGTCAACTCCAATAACATTAAGACTCTAGAATTTAAATATCTCTTCAATAACAATCAAAAGCCTTTCAGAAATCATAACGAACTGTGCCCACAAGTCATAAACATCAAATGAAGCTATTCAAGATCTTAAATTTTGGAACGACACGCTAGAACTCAAAATGACTTATCGAGTCCTTGCAATATAAATAATAAGATACACTGTCTAAATAGAAGATAATAAGTGTGTACTCTCAGGTCACATGATCAAAAGAATAAACCAACCCACCAAATTCGCATATAAAGGAGATATACATAAATAATATTTATTTGAATGCTTCTAAATGGGTTCAGAATGTCTATCCAAGTGTCCAACAACCTGTTAGCAAGTTTCATGCATATGTAAAATACATCAAATAGCACTTTCAGATGATAAGCATGAATACAACATGTAAAAATGCATGAATACACATAAATGATTTACTTAAATAAATAAAGCTTCCATATTTATGTTCAAACTAATCAATCGGATCCCGTATCATAAACTGTCACGACCCAAATTCCCAACCTATGAATTATAATGGCGTCTAACACCACACTTGTTAGGCAAACCAATGTTAGAGATCGATTAATTAATTTCTCTAATTAATGGCTTGAGCATAATAAAAATAGATTTAAAATTAACTTAATAAAAATAATTCCCAACAATAATAAAATAAAACAATAATGGCGACCAATTAAATAAAACGAACCACGAACTAATTATATAAATGACTCTAAGACTACCCCAGGGTCTGGTGTCACAATCCATGAACTACTAAAGAATACTACAAATAAGGGCTGAAAGAATTAGTGTAACTGTTCTGAATATAATAAAACAATGTAAATAATAATAGGAGAAAACTCTCGGAATCTGCGAACGCCGGCAGATGTACCTCGTATCTCCGAACGAATGAATAGTCGCTCTAAATATCTCTACTGATGGTCAGTACCTGGATCTGCACAAAAGAGTACAGAGTATAGTATCAGTACAACCGACTCCATGTACTGAGTAACTGTCGAGCCTAACCTCGGCGAAGTAGTGACGAGGCTAAGGCAGGGCTTTAACAATAAACTATCTGAGACTAATTATAAAACAGGAAGGAAATCTAAACACATCAATTCAAATACTACAACAATAATAAAATAACACAACCGCCTCTCTCAGGCCTCAGCTAAAACCAATCCTCAAAAAATTTCAAGTTTTTAAACTTATCTTTGAATAAAAGTAGTGCCAAAATATAAAATGGTAATATAAAATAGAAAGTTCCAAATCTTTTTCTTAAAAAAAACAAAACAGTAAAGTATAAATATTTAGCTTTTAAAATCTTTATTTTCTTTGAAAATCAGTAAAATATAAATGTCCTCCCTTGTCGCTCCTTGTTGCGGCGTGCAGCCCGCTCCCACATGTCCTCCCTTATTGCTCCTCCCTAATCTATCACCCTTATTGCTGTTGTTACGGCGTGCAACCTAATTGCTTTATTTATCACCCCTAAATATATCACCCTTATTGCTCCTCCCTAAATATATCACCTTCATTGCTCCTGTTCAAAACTCACCCGAGCCCTCGGGGCTCTAAACAAATCATGCACGCAAGTCTAAAAACATCATACGGACTTGCTCGTGCGATAAAATCATGAAAATAACATGTAAATCTATGAATTAAACCTCAAAACTCGTTATTTTCATCAAAAACTCTTAAGTTCATAATTTCTCAACCGGATGTCCGAATCACGTCAAACGAACTGCATTTTTCACCAAATTTCACAGTCAACCTTTAAATATCATAACAAAGTTGTACGAGGCTCCGAAACCAAAATACAGACCCGATACCAATAATTTTTAGCATTATTTCTTTTCTTTAATTCATGAACATTTCAGCAAAACAATTTCTTTCAAAATTTGATTTCTAAGGCTTGGGACCTCGGAATTCGAGTCCCATATTTTACTGCGGACGTCCCAGGATAGTCGGAATACGGATCCGGGTTCGTTTACTAAAAATGTTGACCAAAGTCAACTTTTATCAAATTTAAATTCTAAAAATCACTATTTCTCATATTTTCACATAAAAGCTTTCCGATTTCACGTCCGGACTGTGCAAGCAGATCGAGGTATTTAATTTTAGTCTGTTTATGGCTATAAAGTATGGAACGGAGTCTAGTTTTATAAAATGACCCCTTGGGTCATCACAATCTCCACCTCTAAAACACACGTTCGTCCTCGAACGGACATAGAAAAATTACCTAAAGTGGCGAACAAGTATGGGTATCTACTCTGCATGTCCGAATCGGACTCCCAAGTAGTTGCCTCAACGGGATCGCCTCTCCACATCACTCGAATTGAAGGAAAACTTTTAGATCTCAATTGGTGAACCTGCCGGTCTAAAATAGCTACCGGCTCCTCCTCATAAGTCAAGTCTTTGTCCAATTGGACAGAGCTGAAACCTAACAGGTGGGACGGGTCACCATGATATTTCCGGTGCATAAATACATGGAATACCGGATGAACTGAGGATAACCCTGGAGGCAGTGCAAGTCTATAAGTTACCTCCCTTACTCTATCAAGAATCTCAAACGGCCCGATAAACCTAGGGCTCAACTTACCCTTCTTTCTGAACCTCATAACACCCTTCATGGGCGACATACGAAGCAATACTCTTTCTCCAACCATGAACACCACATCACGAACTTTACGATCGGCATAACTCTTTTGCCTATATTGAGCTGCACGAAGCCTCTCCTGAATAATCTTGACCTTATCCAATGCCTCCTGAACTAAGTCTGTACCCAACAACCGAGCCTCTCCCGGCTCAAACCATCTGACTGGCGATCTGCATCGTCTACCATATAATGCCTCATAAGGAGCCATCTGAATGCTCGACTGATAATTATTATTATAGGCAAACTCCGCTAACGGCAAGAACTGATCCCAAGAACCTCCAAAGTCAATAACACAAGCGCGGAGCATATCTTTTAAAATCTGAATAGTACGCTCGGAATGCCCGTTAGTCTGAGGGCAAAATGTTGTACTCAACTCCACTCGGGTACCCAACTCACGCTGAAGTTCCCTCCAAAAGTGTGAAGTAAACTTTGTACCCCGATCAAAAATGATAGACACGGGCACACCATGAAGGCGAACTATCTCCCAAATATATAACTCAGCCAACCGCTCTGAAGTATAAGTATTTGATACAGGAATGAAACGTGCTGATTTAGTCAGCCTATCCACAATAACCCAAACTGCGTGAAACTTTCTCTGAGTCCGTGGGAGTCAACAACGAAGTCCCTAGAGATACGCTTCCTCTTCCACTCAAGAATCTCTATCTGCTGTAGCAAATCACCGAGTATCTGATGCTCATATTTTATATGTTGACAATTTAAACAACGAGCCACAAAAGCCACCATGTCCTTTTTCATCCTTCTCCACCAATGATACTGCTTCAAATCTTGGTACATTTTTTCTGCACCTGGATGAATAGAATACTTGGAGCTGTGAGCCTCCTCAAGGATCAACTCACGAAGGCCATCAACGTTTGGCACACATATACGACCCTGCATCCTCAAAACACCATCTCCTCCAACTGTACTCTTCTTGGCACCACCGTGCCGAACTGTGTCCCTAAGAACCATCAAATGCGGGTCATCATCCTATCGCTCTCTGATACGCTCAACTAAAGAAGACCGAGCGACATTACAAGCTAGAACACTGCTGGGCGAAACATCCAACCTCACAAACTGATTAGCCAAAGTTTCAATGTCTGAAGCTAACGGTCTCTTGCCAACTTGAATATACGCAAGACTGCCCATACTCACCGCCTTTCTACTCAATGCATCGGCCACCAAATTGTCCTTCCCCGATGATACAATATAGTGACATCATAATCTTTTAACAACTCTGACCATCTCCGCTGCCTCAAATTTAGATCTTTCTGCTTGAATAAGTACTGGAGACTGCGATGGTTTGTAAAAACTTCACACTGCACACCATAAAGGTAGTGCCTCCAACCTTTCAAGGTATGAACAATGGCTGTCATCTCTAAGTCATGAACATGGTAATTCTTCTCATGGACTTTCAATTGACAAGACGCATACACAATCGCCCTGCCTTCCTGCATCAATACTGCTCCAAGCCCAACTCGGGAAGCGTCACAATGCACCGTTAAAGAACCTGAACCTGATGGTAATACTAAAACCGGTGCTGAAGTCAAGGAAAATTAAGTTTATGAAAGTTCAACCCGCACTCACCTGACCATTCCAATGGAACATCCTTTCGGCTCAATATGCTCTTAATAGTTATTCATAGTCACTTACCGAATCATCAAACAACTTCACGTTAACAATAATCTCATTTCAAACCTTCACAATACTGATAACGAGATGCGATTCCTGAAGACCTCATAATTATATACCCGACTTAACGTGTCTCATTTAGTGCCATATGGGCGGCACATACCTCGCAGGTCAAAGCTCAATAATTCTGACATGGGTTTGGAAAATTATACGCAGTTAATTAATTAGTTTATTTTATTTATTTATTTATTTATTAATTATTAGTATTACTTTTATATTATTTATTCGTTCATTATTATGATTATTATCATTATTTTGTACATAAATTGTTGAATAAGCCTAACAGGCATGACTCCCTACCAGTACTATAGTAAAATTTTAATTCACAAGGGAGAATTTAAACACAAGAATTTCCATCACAAGGACCTCGTCCTTACATAACTTTCACCGCGGGTCGTAGCCCGATTTAAACATATCAAATCATATTAAAATGTGAGGATCTCGTCCTCAGTTCTGAATCACAAGCAACATGCGTATCGTGCCAATTGAAACATTCCATTTCCTTCCTTTAAATATTTTTCGTTAAACAAAATTACCACACGTAATGATAGACGCGGCTATCTCCATAAAATTTCTTAATACAAGTATTCACATAATTAGATTTTTGAGTTACGAAGCTCACCCGAGAGTAGAGCATATCAGAAGAATTTTATTAGTTACGTATAACCATATTAAGTTCAGGAAATCATCACTTTATACTAATTATAGATTGTTCTTGTAATGACACCATTTAATGTAACGACCTCAGCCATACCATAGAAAATATACCAACATGCTAGGTCTCCACCTCTAGGAGTCTGACCTCCACCTTCGACATTCCGATCCCTTTCTCCCTAGCTGGTCATGTAAGTTGAGTTGTAACTGCAATGGGACACGTAGCCTGAGCGCTCTGATAAAATATGACTCTCCCAAGTCTAAGACAGTTTCTACCACTAGCCGAAATAAAGTATCAACTTGTCCTGGGTCGCACAAAATTTCACAATTGTAATTGAGTCCTTTAATGAGTCTATGGACTTGCTCTTTGTCTAGATAAACTGAAGTAGGAGTGTGACGGCTAACTTACCGAACTTGATGGCATATTCCGACACCGTCATAGTGACCTGACGCAACTGTTTCAAACCTTATGCACCACGCATTATGGAGGGTCCGAGAAACAAATTCTTTCAAAAGCATTTATGAGAACTAAGTCAAATAGTTGATGTTGCACTGACTGGTCACCTTCTTCATAGGCTTGCCTCAACCACCGGCGACCAATTTCTCCTTTACCATGTTGACTCAACACCGCTGAGCTACCCCGCTCATTCATGTACTCTTCGTTATTCCTTGGGGTAACTCTTGTTCCTATTGATGCACAACGATCCCACAAGTAAAGCTTTATACAGATAAATCATATAGTCTAGAAGCTTGTCAACCACTGTACTCCCTCTAGAGCACCCCAAAATCCACAACCGTAACTTCGACGCTGAGTAAACCTTCTGTAGATCTAAAGTTGTTTATATAACTCTTTTGGTACTGAGGTAAATGGTTATTAAGGAGACAGACACACTGAAATCGCTAGCTTTATCTCTTGTAAAAATCTCAGGCCTTATACCTTTCAAGCCAAAATCGATATAACACATGACCCCGCAATCTATTTCTTGACAGTGGACTTCCTCACTTGGCACGAAGCCATAGGTTACAATGTCTGATAATCCATGATGTTAAACTTCACAACTCACATACATCTACTCCGTTGCTTTCAACTATTCCCTTGTTATGCAGTACCGAAGTAACTATGAATCCATATGAGATATGGGCTAGTCCAATATGTACCGACTGAGGTAGAACCTCCGCGTTTAGATCCATTTGAGGCTGTACAATAGGTGCTGATGTTCGAGCTTTGAAATGAGATCTGCTTCTGTCTCTCTCCCTGATCGTAGCTGTCGTTGGGGCTTCATCTCTTGTATGGTTGCAAACTCTTTGCACGTTGTCGAGATTTATGAGAGGACAAGAATAGACAGGTTCAATCATCAATGGTAGAATAAATTCGCACGATAGAGTAGAATAGAAGTGAGATTGTTCCTAACTCAATAGCCTCTGAGAGATAAGTTTAGATGTCTCCGTACCAATCCTTCAGACTCTACTAAGCTTGTTCGTGGATTGTGGGACCTAAGTAAACCTAGTGCTCTGATACCAACTTGTCACGACCAAAATTTCCAACCTATGAACCGTGATGGGGCCTAACACCACACTTGTTAGGCAAACCAATGTTAGAGATCGATTAATTAATTTCCCTAATTAATGGCTTGAGCATAATAAAAATAGATTTAAAATGAACTTAACAAAAAATGAGTCCCAACAATAATAAAATAAAACAATAATGGCGACCAATTAAATAAAACGAACCACAAACTAAATATATAAATGACTCTAAGACTACCCCTAGCTTTTGGTGTCACAATCCACGAACTACTAAAGAATACTACAAATAAGGGCTGAAAGAATTAGTGTAACTGTTCTGAATATAATAAAATAGTGTAAATAATAATAGGAGAAGACTCTTGGAATCTGCGAACGCCGGCAGATGTACCTCGTGTCTCCGAACGAATGAATAGCCGCTCTAAATATCTCTACTGATGGTCAGTACCTGGATCTGCACAAAAGAGTGCAGAGTGTAGTATCAGTACAACCGACCCCATGTACTGAGTAAGTGCCGAGCCTAACCTTGGCGAAGTAGTGACGAGGCTAAGGCGGGGCTTTAACAATAAACCTGTGATATTAATATATATACGATAACACAATAAAATAATTCTACATGAACAAGAAAATATATCTGAAACAATAACTATAAAACAAGAATGAAATCTAAACACATCAATTCAAATACTACAACAATAATAAAAATAACACAACCGCCTCTTTCAGGCCTCAGCTAAAACCAATCCTAAAAAATTTCCAAGTTTTCAAATTTTATCTTTGAATAAAAGTAGTGCCAAAATATAAAATGGTAATATAAAATAGAAAGTTCTAAATATTTGTCTTAAAAAAAACAAAACAGTAAAGTATAAACATTTAGCTTTTCATATATTTATTTTCTTTTAAAATCAGTAAAATATAAATGTCCTCCCTTGTCGCTCCTTGTTGCGACGTGCAACCCGCTCCCACATGTCCTCCCTTATTGCTCCTCCCTAAATATATCAACCTTATTGCTCCTGTTGCGGCGTGCAACCCGATCCCATCTTTCCAGCCTTATCACTCCTTGTTGCGGCGTGCAACCCGCTTCCACTAGACATATCATATCAATTTATTCATAAAGAATTTTACAATTCAGTCCAAGCCTTTCACAATACTGTTATTTCCACAATTTCAAACAGAAAATCATATAGCTCGTAAGCTTTAACCAATATCATTTAACAATAAAACCAACCAGAATATAAGTAAACACTGTAACGCTGTCAATCCAGCTCAGTCTTTTTATACTATGATAAACTCAAGAGAACAACCAACATTTTTAACACACTTACAACAACAATTGGAAATAACTCAATGAAACCCAATAACCACGTGAACCTCAACAATTACGAAACAGTTAGACTGCATTACTCACAACTTCCTCAATATTATCAAAACGAAACCAACAAGAACGTAAATAAATAAATATATATATATATATATATGATTCGTAAAAATAATGTCAAACCTCTCAACCGTTATACATATCACAAGGAAACCAACTCAAACAACCAATACTCTTTCCAAATAATCACAACAATATCTAACAATAGATCAACAAGGCCATATAGTCATAGAAGCAATAATGAACATATAACAATTAAGATAATGATCAAATAAGTGGGGAACAGGAAGGGGGTCATGTTTAACATACGATTTGGATGGTGCATAGATACTCGTCACCACACCTATACACCACGCCCATGCATTTCACATAACAAACAAGTGGGGAGTCCTATTCCCTCAAGCCAAAGTTAGACCAAACACTTACCTCAATTCCGTAGGCCACTCACTGCTCAATTTTTGTTTTTCCTTTTGAATTCACCTCTAACTTGCTAGAATTAATCACAATTAACTTAATATCATTAACTAATTCTAAAGGAACTAGCTTTATTGAAAAATATAATATTTCCTAAGTTTTCTCAAAAAAAGTGAAAACCCGACCCCGGGCCCTCTTGATCAAAACTCGGGGTTCTGACCAAATTATGTTTACCCATTCACCCACGAACCCAAATATGCTATTAGTTTTGAAATCCGAGCTTAATTTGATATAAAAATTCAACTTTTACAAAACTCCCTAATTTTACCCAAATCCTAGATTTTTACCATGAAAATCCTTTGTTTTTGCTTTAAAAGTGATGCAAAATAATAAGAAATTGAAAAAACAAGGTTTGGAATTGATTACATATGAATTGTGGATGAATATGGTTGAAGAAAACTCGTTTTTAGGGATGGAACCTCGAAAAATTGGAGAAGAAAGGGTTCTGCCCATTTTTAACAGGTATTTATATTAGCTGGGATGGGCAACTGTGCGATCGCGGATAAAGAGGTGCGATCGCACAGGGTACGGATGCTGGGCACTGCGATCGCGGGTTGGGGTATGCGTTCGCACAGGGGTAGGGGGTAGTGCACAGTGCGGTCGCGGAGCACACTGTGCAATCGCACAACTTACCTAGATAGTGCTTCGCGATCGCACTCCAGGAGCTGTGTTCGCACAGTACAAAATTTGGGACCCCCGAAGACTACACTATGCAATCGCGGTTATACCTATACAATCGCATAGTACAAAAACCTGGACACCAGATATTGAAAAACCAGCAGTGAGTTTCAAGTGTAAAACACCCCATGGCCTATCCGAAACTCACCCGAGCCCTCGGGGCTCTAAACAAATCATGCACGCAAGTCTAAAAATATCATACAGACTTGCTCGTGCGATAAAATCATGAATATAACATGTAAATCTATGGATTAAACCTCAAAACTCGTCATTTTCATCAAAAACTCTTAAGTTCATAACTTCTCAACCGGATGTCCGAATCACGTCAAACGAACTTCATTTTTCACCAAATTTCACAGTTACCCTTTAAATATCATAACAAAGTTGTACCGGGCTTCGGAACCAAAATACGGACCCGATACCAATGATTTTTAGCATTATATCTTTTTTTTAATTCATGAATATTTCAGCAAAACAATTTCTTTCAAAAATTGATTTCTAAGGCTTGGGACCTCGGAATTCATTTCCGAGCATACGCCCGAGTCCCATATTTTACCGCGGACCTCCCGGGATCGTGGGAACACGGATCCGGATCTGTTTACTCAAAATATTGTCCAAAGTCAACTTTTATCAAATTTAAACTCTAAAAATCACTATTTCTCATATTTTCACATAAAAGCTTTTCAGTTTCACGCCCGGACTGCGCACGCGGATTGGGGTATTTAATTATAGTCTGTTTATGGCTATAAAGTATGGAACGGAGTCTAATTTTATAAAATGACCCCTTGGGTCATCACATAAACAAACCAAAAACCTGTTGGTTTCTCACAATCCTATGCACACACAACCCAGATTATCACATAAATCTAGAGGGATGGATCCAAATTCATGCGCCTGAGAATTGTAGCTCCATAATCAATCATCAAATTCATAGGGAGTGTCCTATTATGCCTTATTCATATTGATTGCACGGGATAACCAAATCGTGCAATAATCATATAAATTTGCCTTGAATGACATATTGTTCCATAATCTTCTCAATATGCACGGAATATCCCTTCGTTTCATAATCTCAGTCTATATCAGAGTAACATATGGAGGAATATATTCATTTGTACAAGAGAGATAAATATACAAAGATATATGCATATGCACAACAGATAATCAATATGCATGGCGTATGCATATGTATAATGTATGACCATGTATACACCACGTAATCCAACAGAAAATAAAGAGTGTGAACAATATAACAATGTATGTCTAACAGAAATAGATAGACTGAATAGATAAGTAGGGGGACTTCATGTACCGTGGATCGATCAAGTGAAGCAGCTCACCATGAAGTCTCTATAAAATCTCCTACTCTGCGAGATGAACACCTCTAACACTAGCCACAAAAAGTATGAGTACAAAGCCACGGTACTTAGTAAGTATCAAGTCTAGCCTCAAAAAAGTAGTGGCGAGGGACTGACTTTGACACTCACTAGCAGTCTAATAATCAAGTGAATAAGAATATAATATATAGAGTAAATCATGGTATCATGAAATGAGTACAAAATATCAAAACACAATTCATATGGAATTTAGGCATACTTCATAGACAAAATAGATCAAATAAGATATCAACATCTCAATTATCAAATTAAGACATGATATGCATGAGTCGAAGTATGTATATGCATGCTCAGGATCCTTTCTCAATACCTCACAACACAAATTCATGTGCATGACATAGTCCACATATCGAACAAGCACGAATAATCTCGGGTGCCTATGCTCACATGGAACATAATAGTATGGGTAATTACCTGACTTCGGAGGGATAAATCCATATCCAAGCATTGATAATCTTACCATTTATGATCAATAACCAATATCCGCTCAAAGTATTCATAGTGCAAAAACCTCAACTTTAAAGATAAACCAACTTTTCACTCATGCATATGTATATGAAACAATACGATAAAGAAGCACTATACATAACAACATGAATACCGATGAAAGCTAATAGGGCTAAATTATGGTTATGGCTAGTCATGTAGTTCAATTTATCATAAAGGTACAATAAGCATTTAAGAGTGCTCAAGTCTAGTCATATTATTTAAGATGAGTCAATTAACCCATAGAAACTACCAAATCATGGAGCAAATAAGGCAAGTATAAGACTATGGATAAATAATAAATCTCAACACGGTAAACCAATCCTTTAAGACCAATTCAACAAGTCATAACTTAAGCATGCTCCTAAAATCATTATTATAAAGTATCACGTAGTCATAAAATCAATTTAAAATATGTATAATAGCTTCACATAATCCAAACAAGGTGTAACTCAAGTCATCAATAGCGGATATGATCATAATCTAGCTATGCATATAGCTTGTAATCTCACATATATGTGGCTTCTAAATTGAGCAACCAGTAGTAAACAAATCACCAAGGGGAGAATTACTTCTTACAAAGATAGACAAAGACTTACCTTGTCCTGGTAAGCTTAAATCGACCACCAACCACCTAACCTTCAAAATCCAAGACCAAACGACTCAGATTTAGTTAAATACAACTCAATAATGTCAAATAAAGTCATAGGAAACAATTTCAAACAATGAAGCTTCAATCTTTAATCAAATCCCTAAAAGTCATTAAAAGTCAACTCGAGTCCACATGGTCAAAACCTGAGTCAATAGGGAGATCCCGAATACTCATAACCTCATGAGTCAAAATATCTTACTAGATTCCAAATCCAAATCCAAATTGACCCCTAAATACTCAAAACACACTCTCTTAATTTGTGGACAAAACCTCCAATTTTTTTTTTTTTTTAAATCATATTTTAGGTGTAGAAATTCATGGGGATTTAAGATAAAAAGTCAAATCCAAGTGAAAGTTTCATGCCTCCAATTGAGCAGTGAAATTTCTCTTCAAGTCCAAGGTTCAAAATACGGGAGAATGTGCAAAATCTCAAATTAACGCACTTAAGTGGTCTGCCCATGCATACCCCTCGCGGTCACGGTCCAAAGCTTCACAATCCAAATGAACTACTTCATAACACAATAATCATTGAGGTAATAACAAATAATTAAGCAAAACGGACTCACGTGCATACTTGACACACAATGCATAGGTACTTGTCACCTCACCTATGCATTGGACATGATAAAACACATAGCACATAGGGCACGATACCTATTTCCTCACCAAAGTTAGGCAAGACACTTACCTCGGGTCCAAACAATGCAAGTCAAGCCTCTAACACTGCCTTTCCTCTCGAATCTGACTCTGAAACGATAATATCTAGACATAATTAATTCAATAACATCAATAATGACTCAATAATTCAGTCCCATAGCCTAATTATTCATTTTCCAACATTCCTCAAAAAATACAAAGATTCGACCCCGGGCCCGCTTGGTCCAAACACGAGGCTCAGACCAAAACCCGGTCACCCATACCCCCATGAATCCAAATATGCAATTTGTTTTGAAATCCGACCCCAAAATGAGGTTGAATTATCCAAAATCCCATGAACCCTAACTGTACCCAAAACCCCTAATTTCTACTTTGTTTTCATGATTTTAGGCCTAGATTATAGTGATTAATGAAGAGGAATGGAAGGAATTGGTGTAAGGAACACTTACCTATGAAGCTATGGTGATGGAGGTCTTAAAATATCTCCTAAGGAGAGTGGGGAAGAAGGAGGGTTGATAAAGGTGGTGAAAATCCCATAATGTTTCTGTTTTTGACA
The DNA here is from genome assembly GCA_005239495.1 of Nicotiana undulata. Classification (NCBI taxonomy): domain Eukaryota; kingdom Viridiplantae; phylum Streptophyta; class Magnoliopsida; order Solanales; family Solanaceae; genus Nicotiana; species Nicotiana undulata. Next base: position 43,804 of record ML276499.1, on the reverse strand, counting down.
ATTAAAAATCACTGGGCAAAAATACCCTTCGCGTTCGCGAGCCCCTGGCCGCGTTCGCGAAGGGTTGACTATCATGACCTACGCGTTCGCGAGTCCTTGGCTTTATTTGCGTAGTTTTGACTCTACTGGCTTACGCGTTCGGGAACCTAAGGCCTCGTTCGCGAAGAACAATGCTACCCAGCCCCCCGACCTCACCCTAACCTTACACGTTCGCACCCCTGAGGACGCGTTCATGTAGAGACACCTTCCGGTACTCCGCGTTCGCGTCTCCCTCTACGTGTTCACGTAGAGTAAAACCCAGGCCTCACCTACTTACTCTTCGCGTTCGCGAGGGTTGGCCCGCGTTCGCGAAAAGTTGTTCATCAGACACCAGAAAAACATTAAAAAAAAACACAAGATTTTCTAACTCTTTGCACCCTGTTACTTGTTCGAAACTCACCCGAGACCTCGGGGATCAACACCAAAGACACACAAAACTCCCAAAAATCATCCTACGGACTTATTCAAGTACTAAAACCACCGAGATAACATCAAAATCAATGAATTAAACACCAAAATCTATGAAAATCCTCAAAAACTCCATTCACCTTTAACTTCTCCATTTTCGATCCGAAACACATCAAATCAAGTCCGTTTTACACCAAACTTTACAGATAACTCATATAACACATATTAAACCTGTTTCGGGCTCAGGAACCATAATACGGGCTCGGTATCACAGATTTCAAATCAAATTCCATTTTCAAAAGTCTTTATTATTTTCATAAAAATATTTTCTTTAAAAATTCATTTCTCGGACTTGGGACCTCGGAATTCGATTCTGGGCATACGCCCAAGTCCCATATTTTCCTACAGACCCTCCGGGACCGTCAAATCACGGGTATGGGTCCGTTTACCAAAAATGTTGACCAAAGTCAATTGTATTCAATTTATTACTGCAAATTCAACTTATTATCAAATTTTCACATAAACGCTTCCTGGCTACACGCCCGGGATGCACACGCATATCGAGGTGAGATTAACAGAGGCTTTCGGGGCCTCGGAACACAGATTTAGCTAAATAAATATAGGATGACCTTTTGGGTAATCCCGATCTCCACCTCTAAAACAAACGTTCGTCCTCGAACGGACATAGAAAGGTACCTAAGTCTGGGAAAAGATGAGGATAAAGGCTCCGCATATTAGACTTGGACTCCCAAGTAGCTGCCTCAGCAGGCTTACCTCTCCATTGAACACGAACCGAAGGATAACTCTTCGATCTCAACTGACGAACCTGCTAGCTAATATGGCTACTGGATCCTCCTCATAAGACAAATCCTGGTCCAACTGGACTCCGCTGAAGTCAAGAACATGGGATGGATCCGCAATATACCTCCTGAGCATAGATACACGAAACACTGGGTGCACGGCTAATAAATGCGGTGGCAAGGCAAGTCTGTAGGCCACCTCTCCTACCTTATCCAAAATCTCAAATGGACCAATGTACCTAGGGCTCAACTTTCCCTTCTTCCCGAACCTCATCATGCCCTTCATAGGCGACACTCAAAGAAACACTTGCGATACGCATAACTCTGCGATATGCATAACTCTTTTGCCTGAACTGAGCTATACGAAGTCTATCCTGAATAATATTCACCTTGTCTATGGCATCCTGGACTAACTCAAAACCCAACAATCTAGCCTCTCCCGGCTCAAACTATCCAAATGGAGACCGAAAGCGTCTACTATACAACGCCTCATACGGAGCCATCTGAATGCTCGACTGATAGCTGTTGTTGTAGGCAAACTCAGCTAAAGGCAAGAACTGGTCCCATGAACTACCAAAATCAATGACACAGGCCCGCAACATATCCTCCAAAATCTGAATAGTACGCTCGGACTGTCTGTCCGTTGGAGGATGGAATGTTGTGCTCAAATCAATCTGTGTGCCCAACTCTCGCTGAAATACTCTCTAGAAATGGGAGGTAAACTGGGTACCTCGGTCTGATAAGTTGGATATGGGCACACCATGCAATCTAACAATCTCTCTCATGTAAATCTTTGCCAACTTCTCTGCTGAATACGACACTGATACCGGAATGAAATGCACTGACTTGGTCAGCCTATCCACAACAACCCACATTGATTCAAACATCCTCTGAGTCCGTGGGAACCCAACTTCAAAGTCCATGGTGATACACTCCCACTTCCACTTAGGAAGCTGAATCTGCTGCATCAAACCACACCGAGCTACATAAGCTACAATATCCTTCTTCATTCTACGCCACAAATAATGTTGCCGCAAGTCCTGGTACATCTTTGCGACGCCCGGATGAATGGAATACTGGGAACTATGGGCCTCCTGAAGTATCAACTCACGAATGTCATCATTATCGGGCACACAAATACGGCCCTGCATCCTCAGAACTCCCTCATCATCCACTCTGACCTGCTTGGCACCTCCGTGCCGAACCGTATCTCTAAGGGTACATAGATAACGATCATCATACTGCCCGGCCCGAATACGATCATACAATGAAGAACGGGCCACGGTATTGGCCAACACACTGCCAGACTCAGAAACCTCCAATCTCACAAATCAGTTGGCTAAAGACTGAACATCCAACGCAAGAGGTCGCTCCCCGACTGATAAATAGGCTAGACTGCCCATACTGACTGACTTCCGGCTCAAAGCATCGTCCACCATATTGGCCTTCCCCGGATGATATAGAATGGTAATATCATAATCCTTCAGCAACTCTAACCATCTCCTCTGCCTCATGTTCAACTCCTTCTGTCTTAACAGATACTGCAAGCTCTTATGGTCCGTGAACACCTCACATGGCACTCCGTACAGATAGTGCCTCCATATCTTCAAAGTGTGAACAATAGTTGCAAGCTCCAAATCATGAACTGAATAGTTCTTCTCATGAATCTTCAACTGACGAGAAGCATAGGCTATAACCTTGTCGTCCTGCATCAACACTGCACCAAGCCCAACCCGTGAAGCATCACAATACACGGTATACGGTCCTGAACCTAAGGGCAATACTAACATTGGTGTCGTGGTCAAGGCTGTCTTGAGCTTCTAAAAGCTCGCCTCACACTCATCAGACCACCTGAACTGAGCACTCTTCTAGGTCAACCCGGTCATCGAGGCTGCGATAGATGAAAAGCCCCCACAAATCGGCGATAATATCCTGCTAAGCCCAAGAAGCTCCGAATCTCTATAGCTGAAGTGGGCCTAGGCCAATCTCTAACTGCTGAAATCTTCTTGAGATCTACCTGAATACCCTATGATGAAACCACATGGCCTAGAAATGCAACTAAACTCAACCAAAACTCACACTTGGAGAATTTGGCATACACCTGACTATCCCTCAGAGTCTGGAGGACGACTCTAAGGTGCTGCTCATGCTCCTCTCGGCTGCGAGAGTATATCAATATATCATCAATGAAAACAATAATGAACGAGTCCAAATACGGCCTGAACACTCGGTTCATCAAATCCATGAATGCAGCGGGGGTGTTAGTCAACCCAAAAGACATCACCAAAAACTCATAGTGCCCATAATGAGTGCGAAAAGCTGTCTCAGGGACATCAGAAGCCCTAATCCTCAGCTGATAATAACCAGATCTCAAGTCTATCTTGGAGAACATCGTAGCACCCTGAAGCTGGTCAAAGAGATCATCAATCCTCGGCAAAGGATACTTGTTCTTAATAGTAACCTTATTTAACTGCCGGTAGTCAATACACATCCTCATCGAGCCGTCTTTCTTCTTGACAAACAACACTGGAGCAACACTAGGCCTAATGAAGCCTTTATCCAACAAATCCCGCAACTGCTCCTTCAATTCCTTCAACTCTGGCAGGGCCATACGATACGGCGGAGTGGAAATAACCTGAGTTCCCTCAGCTACCTCAATACAAAAGTCAATATCCCTGTCGGGTGGCATACCCGGCAGGTCAGCAGGGAATACCTATGGAAACTCACGAACTACGGGCACAGACTCCAGGGAAAGAACCTCGCAACTAAAATCACGAACATAGGCCAGGTAGGCAAAACAACCCTTCTCGACCATGCGCCGAGCCTTCATATAAGAAATAACTCTACCAGAAGAATTACTAGGAGTCCCCCTCCACTCCAAACGAGGTACCCCTGGCAAGGCCAAGGTCAATTTCTTAGCATGACAGTCCAGAATAGCATAATAGGGGGATAACCAATCCATCCCCAATATCACATCAAAGTCGACCATATCAAGAAGCAAAAGATCAACCTAAGTCTCCAGACCACCAATAACTACTAAGCAAGCACGGTAGACTCGATCTACCACTATAGAATCACCCACCAGTGTAGACACATGCATAACAGTACTCAAGGAATCACGGGGCATGATCAAATAAGGGGAAAAATATGAAGACACATAGGAGAATGTATAACCCGGATCAAATAACACCGAAGCTTCTCGGCTGCAACTGAAATCGTACTTGTAATAACTGCGTCAGAAGCCTCAGCATCAGGACGGGCAGGAAAAGCATAGCACCGGGGTTGAGCCCCTCCAACCTGCACATCTCTAGGTCTACCTACTACAGGCTGACCTCTACCTCCCATGGCCTTCCCTCCACCTCTATGAGTCTGACCTCCACATCTAGCACCATGACCACCACCCCTAGCTGGCTGAGGGGGTGAGGGTGCACCTGCTGCGAGGACCATGGCGCGAGAACCCTGATACTGAAAGCTACCAGAAGCTCTTGGGCAATACCTCGCAATGTTCCCCGAAACACCACAAGAATAACAAGGCCTCTGCTATTGTGGCTGATGACTCTGGAATTGTCCCTGACGACCCTGATAACCACCCTGGTAGCTCTGAAGTGGTTGTGCACTGATAGGTGCTGGTGATGCACGGTGAGATACTTGAAGTGCCGACTGATAGGTCGAGGTGGATGGCCTCTACCGAAAGAATCCCTGCCTCCAGATGAGGCTCCACTGAATCTACCAAAGTGACGGGGCCTCTTGTCAGCCCCCTGACCTTCTCTCTGTGACAAAATCATCTCAATCCTCTTGGCCACATCGGTCGCATCCTGGAATGAAATATCAGTACCTGACTCCCTTGCCATCTAGAGTCTGATGGGCTGAGCTAAACCCTCAATAAATCTCCGCACTCTCTCACGATCAGTGGGAATTATCATAAGTGCATGCCTAGCTAGAGTGATGAACCTGGTCTCGTATTGAGTGATAGACATAGATCCCTGCTGGAGGCGCTCAAACTGCCTCCGAAGATCCTCCCTTTGAGTGAATAGAAGGAACTTTCCCAAGAATAACTCGGAGAACTGAGCCCAAGTCAATGGTGCAGACCCAGCTGGTCTGGTCAGGTTATAGTCTCTCCACCAGGTCTTGGTTGCGCCAGATAACCAAAAATTAGCAAAGTCAACTCCGTTGGACTCCACTATGCCCATGTTCCAAAGAACCTGACATCTGTCCAAATAATCCTGTGGATCCTCTGACGGTAGACTAGTAGAAGTAGTAGTGAATAACTTGGTGAACCGATCCAACCTCCATAGAGCGTCTGCTGACGTGGCTGCTCCCTCAACTGCTGGTGCCACAATACCCGGCTGAACTACTCCGGCTGTCTGAGGTGCCGGAGTCTGGAACTTAGTAGCGAACTGCTCTGGTGTATGAATAGCAAGAGTCTCGGTCCCTCCCCCAGCCTGAGAACCAGCTGGTGCAGTAGGAAGAAGACCGGCCTGAGCCACACGTCCCACTAAGCGGACTAGAGCGTCCTGAAGCACTGGGGTGGCAATGAACCCCTTTGGAACCTGAGCGGGTCCTATTGGAACCGTCTAAGTAGGAACCTCACTGGCATAGTCTACCTGTGGGTCCTCATCTGGAGCTGCTGCTCTAGCTCTGCCTCGGCCTCTAGCACAGCCTCGGCCCCTCGTAGGAGCTGCAATAGGAGGATCAGGCTGCTGATCGGTCGATGAGGAAGCACGCGTTCATGCCATCTGCGAGAGAGTAATTAGAGACTCAATTAGTATTTATAATTCAATTGGCACGACAGAGAATGAAAGATGTGAAGTTATTCCTAACTTTGCAGCCTCTAGGGGATAAGTACAAACATCTCCGTGCCAATCCGTCAGACTCTACCAAGTTTGTCCGTGAGTTGTGAGACCTAAGCAACCTAGTGCTCTGATACCAACTTGTCACGTCCCCAAATCCCACCTTCGGGCCATGACTGCGTCTAGCGTTGAACCCGCTAGACAAGCAAACGTACACAATTACATTAACATATTAACACTGAAATAACAGAAATAACTAGAACAACTTATATTCCTTTTTAGGTGCGAAAGTAGATAACTTCTGAACTAAATAAAAATACTGATAATACATTCCGTTAACAATATCCCAGAACCAGGAGTCACTAACTCACGGACTGTCTATGAGATTACTAAATACAAGGTCTGAAGAAATAATACATAATTATCTCAGAACTAAGGAAAAACAAGACATAATAGAAATATAAGGGTAGAGGAGACGCCAACGCCCACAAACCTCTACGGGTCTACCTTGAAATCTCCGGAGTGGACTGAAGGATACTCCCTCTATCAGTGTCCACCGGGTCCGGCTGCGGGATTTGCACAATATAAAGAAGTGCAGGTGTAGCATCAGTACAACCGACCCCGTGTACTGAGCAAGTGCCGAGCCTAACCCCGGCCAAAGTAGTGGCGAGGCTAGACACGAGAACGATAACCTACCAGTACATTTCTACCAAAAATGTAGCAGGGAAGTAACAAATATTTAACAGATAAGCAAGTAATACGGGAACAAGTAAGGGGGCAACATGTACGAAGAAAATGAGATATCAAATACAATAAATAAACAGATAAATGAATGGCACGGCATCACCCTTCGTGCTTTTACTCTCTTCCTCACAATGCGATAAGTAAATAACTCAATGAATGATATGAATGAATGTCACAGCATCACCCTTCGTGCTTTACTCTCTTCCTCACCCAAGCAATATCAACAATAAATAACAACTTGGCAAGGAAATCAATTACCGAACTTTCAATTCATAACCACCCGACTGGGGAATAACAACTAAAATCAACACATTTGCCCGGCAAGGGTCTCAGCTATAACCAATTCCTTACGAGTACATAACTTAATAATTTGGGTCCTCCACTAGGGTATCACAACACAATTCTTAATCAAGTAGTCTCCACAGTTAAACAATTTTCCAAATGAACTACTTCATAACACAATAATCATTGAGGTAATAACAAATAATTAAGCAAAACGGACTCACGGGCACACTTGACACACAATGCATAGGTACTCGTCACCTCACCTATGCATTGGACATGATAAAACACATAGCACATAGGGCATGATACCTATTCCCTCACCAAAGTTAGGCAAGACACTTACCTCGGGTCCAAAAAATGCAAGTCAAGCCTCTAACACTGCCTTTCCTCTCGAATCCGACTCCGAAACGATAATATCTAGACATAATTAATTCAATAACATCAATAATGACTCAATCATTCAGTCCCATAACCTAATTATTCATTTCCCAACATTTCTCCAAAAATACCAAAATTCGACCCCGGGCTCGCTTAGTCCAAACATGAAGCTCAGACAAAACCCTGATCACCCATACCCCCACGAATCCAAATATGCAATTTGTTTTGAAATCCGACCCCAAAATGAGGTTGAATTACCCAAAATCCCATGAACCCTAACTCTACCCAAAACCCCTAATTTCTACTTTGTTTTCATGATTTTAGGCCTAGATTATAGTGATTAATGAAGAGGAATGGAAGGAATTGGTGTTAGGAACACTTACCTATGAAGCTATGGTGATGGAGGTCTTCAAATATCGCCTAAGGAGAGTGGGGAAGAAGGAGGGTTGAGAAAGGTGGTGAAAATCCCGTAATGTTTCTGTTTTTGATAATTAAAAATCACTGGGCAAAAATACCCTTCGCGTTCGTGGGCCCCTGGCCGCGTTCGCGAAGGGTTGACTATCCTGACCTACGCGTTCGCGAGTCTTTGGCCGCGTTCACTTAGGTTTGACTCTAATGGCTTACGCGTTCGCGATCCTAAGGCCGCGTTCGCGAAGAACAATGCTACCCAGCCCCCCGACCTCACCCTAACCCTACGTGTTCGCACCCCTGGGGACGCGTTCGCGTAGAGACACCTTCCGGTGCTCCGCGTACGCGTCTCCCTCTACGCGTTCGCATAGAGTAAAACCTAGGCCTCACCTACTTACTCTTTGCGTTTGCGAGGGTTGGCCTGCGTTCGCGAAGAGTTGTTCATCAGACACCATAAAAACATAAAAAAAACACCAGATTTTCTAACTTTTTGCACCCCGTTACCTGTCTGAAACTCACCCGAGCCCTCGGGGCTCAACATCAAAGACACACACAACTCCCAAATCATCCTACAGACTTATACAAGTACTAAAACCACCGAGATAACATCAAAATCAATGAATTAAACACCAAAATCTATGAAAATCGTCCAAAACTTCATTAACCTTTAACTTTTCCATTTTCGATCCGAAACACATCAAATCAAGTCTGTTTTACACCAAACTTTACAGGTAACTCATATAACACATATTAAACCTGTTCTAGGCTCCGGAACCATAATACGGGCCCGGTATCACAGATTTCAATTCAAATTCCATTTTCAAAAGTCTCTATTATTTTCAGAAAATAATTTTCTTTAAAAAATCATTTCTCGGACTTGGGACCTTGGAATCCGGTTTCGGGCATACGCCCAGATCCCATATTTTCCTACAAACCCTCCGGGACCGTGAAATCACGGGTCCGGGTCTGTTTACCAAAAATGTTGACCAAAGTCAACTGTATTCAATTTATTAATGCAAATTCAACTTATTATCAAATTTTCACATAAAAGCTTCCCGGATACACGCCTAGGATGTGCACTCATATTTAGGTGAGATTAACGGAGGCTTTCGGGGCCTCGTAACACAGATTTAGCTAAATTAACATAGGATGACCTTTTGGGTCATCACAGACCCGGTCGATCGTTTTGTAGAATCTGCATTATATTTACTATCACTGCCTTGTCATAGGTTGGTTATACTGTTTATGATGTGTTAGAGTTGGTTGGCTCGGGTTTAGAATGGTTATAGTGAGAATTGAGTCATTTAGTATCTAAAAATAGCTTTATAGTTGGAAAAGTCAACTGAGAGTTGACTTATTGGTAAACAACCTCGGAATGCGGATTTTATGGATCGATTAGCCTCGTTAAGTGATTTGGGACTTAGGAGTGTGTTCGAAATATTTTTTTGATGACCGGTGTAGAATTAGGCTTGTATTGGCGAAAGTTAGTTTTTGGGTGATTTCCGGCCGGCAATGGAAAATAGGCTATTGTGGTCGGAATGGAATTTCGAAAGTTGGAATAGGTTAGTAATGTTATTTCGGATATGTGTGCAAAATTTCATATCAATCGGAGGTTTTTGGATATTTTCGGCATCGTTGGTGGATTTTAGAAATTTCAAAGTTCATAGGCTTGAATTCGATGTGATTTTTGTGTTTTGATGTTGTTTGTGATGTTTCGAAGGCTCGACTAAGTTTTAATGAGGTTATGGGATATGTTGGTAGGTTTGGTTGAGGTCGCGAGGGCCTCGGGTGTATTTCAGATGCTTAAACGGACACTTTTGGACTTAGAAAAAATGTTGGTTTTCTGGTGTTAGCACATCAGTGATTTGTTCATCGCGATCGCATGGCAATAGCTGCGATCGCGTAGAGTAAAAATCGAGGCAGATGAAGTTGTTCTATGCGATCGCGTGAGTGTGTCTACGATAGCACGCTTGGCAGGCTTAAGCAGTGCGATCGCGTGGCCTTTTTTGCGATCGCGTAGGGATAGTGAGGCACGTGTGGGGGCAGGTCAATTGTTCTACGCAGTCACGTGGGCATGTTCGCGATCGCGTGCGTTCAGGTCATAAGGAATCGCGATCGCGTGGCTTGAGTTGCAATCGCGTAAGGTCTTTTGAGGGTCCTATGGAAATTTCTCTTCGCGATCGCGTGGGAACTCCCGCGATCGCAGTGAAGAAAGAACTGGACAGTATATAATTAAACCCTCTGCGACCTTTGCCCACTTTTCCACCATTTTTGAACGGGAATAGAGCTTTTGGAGCAATTTTGAAGAGGGAAATCGATTTTTCTTCATTGAGGTAAGGATTTTGGACCCTATAACTCGATTATATGTGATTAAGGACTAAATTAATAGTGGTTAATTGGGGGAAAATTAGTAGAAAAATGTGAAGTTAGGGCTTGAGATTATGAGACCTTTTAGGGATGATTTGAGGGGACAAACGGACTCCGATTTCAGAGTTCTTTATTTGTACGGACTCGTGAGATGATGAGGATCGTTTTGGTATAAAGTTTGTCAAGTTTCGAGACGCGGGCCCGGGGGTCGGGTTTTGACTAATTTCGGGTTTTGTGCTAAAATTGATAATTTTCGATTGGAATTCATTCCCTTAGAATAATTTGATGTGAAAAATATGAACTTGATATATTTGGAGCATTTGGAAGTTGATTCGAGAGGCAAGCGTGTTGCGGAATAGCTCTTCGGGCTAGTTTGAAGTAAATAATGTCTTTAAATCCTGTCCTGAGGGTATGACACCCCGGACTTTACATCTTTCACGGATTTGGAGTGACGCACACACTGGATGACGAGTGTGGGGCATGCACGAATTAGAAATTTGTAAATATGTTCCTTTTAAGGCAACTATTGAGTTGCGAAATGGCTTTTAAAGCATATGTTTTATAGCATTACTATGTTTTGATATATTTGGGTTGTAAGCCACGTTTTGGGCCTAGTGTCGATCTGCTTTAACCCCTTGGGGGCTATTTTCGTGATATTCCTCACTTATTATATTATGATTTTACACTTAGTCCTTCTTGATAAACTGTTTTGACACTCTGAGATACTGATATTATTTCTTGAAATGAAATACTGTTTTGGGTCGAGAACCCTGTTTATTTATGGCCCGAGTGGCATGTTGAGAGTGTCAGATTGAGTGAGGCCGAGGGCCAACATTGTGAGGATATTGATGATATGAGAGAGGCCGAGATCCTGAGAGATGATTTATGCCATGATGTGGCTTGTTTATAGCGCTTGCGCTGTATGAGCCCCTACGGAGTCTGTACACCCCCACTGTGCGCAGGTACCTACTGAATGCGAGTGCCAAGTGCAGAGTGCCGAGTGATGAGTGATTGAGAGGCATGAGTGATAGTGAGGTTGCCCGAGGGGCTGATTCTAAGTGACTGTGAGGTGCTAAGTGACTGTTACTGAGTGATGGTGAGGTGCTGAGGGATTATTTATGAGAAATGATCATGCCCGAGGGGCAGTTTATGCTGATATTTTACTGAGATTTAAACTATGATTCACTTCATTCTTATATACTGATATTTTTGGGAGTTTTACTGAGAAACATTTGAAAATAAACTTGTGCAAATAATTTTATGGAAATTGGATTTTGAACTTATGTACACTTTATTGAGACTTGGCATCTTACTATTTTGTGGATTGGTGTATTTGTGTTGTGTGTTTCTTATTCTTCAAACTGTGATTTATTTTTATTACTACTGAGTTGGCATACTCATCATTACTCCCTGCACCTCTGTGTGCAGATCCAGGTACTGGTTCGGAGCAGTAGCTATCCGAGTTCGTTATCGTCAGCTTTTGGGAAAGGTAGTTGTCCAGCGTCCGCAGCTTCTCCATTATCCTTCCTTATTTAGTATTAGTATTTTATTCCTAGACATTATCTATGACATTACTAGAGTTAGTTTATTTCTTAGATGCTCGTGATCAGTTGACTCTAGTTCTGGGGGATTAGTTTAGACTGTATGGATTATATATTGCTTGCTAATAGACTTAGAGAAATTTTATATACTATATTTGTAGGTTATTATTGATTTTTGGAGATATTATATTAAAACAAATGTGTAGTTATGTGATGGTTGGCTAGCCTAGTTCCACGATAGGCGCCATCACGACTTGCTAGGATTTGGGGTCGTGACAAGTTGGTATTAGAGCTCTAGGTTACATAGGACTCAATGGTCATGAGCAGGTTTAGTAGAGTCTTGCGGATCGGTACGGAGATGTCTGTACTTATCTTCGAGAGGCTAAAGAACTCTTAGGAAAAATCTCATTTTCTTGAACTCTTTCGTGCCATTGTATTGGTTCGTGAAATCTAAACTACTGTTGTTTCATTCTCTCACAGATGGTGAGGACACGCGCTACCGATAAGGGTGAATAGACACCAGCCAGACCCACAAGGGGTCGAGGCCGTGGTGGAGGTTAGGGACCAGCCCGTGCAGCAGCCGGAACAGTACCACAGGATCCCCTTATCATTCAGGAACATGTTCCCGCCGAGGGTGCTCGAGCGGAACAGGCTCAGGCACCGGCAATGCCTATTGTCATCCCGGGTCTTCAAGAGACCCTAGCTCAGATATTGACTGTATGCACCAGTTTGACACAGGCAATTGCTATGTCTACTAGTGCCACATCTCAGGCCGGGGGAGGCATTCAGACTCCAGCTGCCCGGACACCTGAGCAGGCTGTACAGGGTATTCAGGCACCGGGGGTAGTCCTAGCTCAGCCGGTTGCCTCAGTCCAGGACTATGTAGTCCCCGCTATGCCCGAGGATGAGCAGCGTAGGCTGGAGAGGTTCAGTAGACTTCAGCCTCCGACTTTCAACGGTGAGGGTGAGGATGCCCAAGATTTTCTGGACAAGTGCCAGAGGATACTCCGTATTGCTAGTATTTTGGAGACCAGTGGGGTCTCAATCGCTACATTTTAGTTTGCAGGTGCTGCTTTCACTTGGTGGGAGGCATTTGAGAGGCGTAGGCCGGTTGGTTCAATACCACTTACCTGGAAGCAGTTTTCCACGATCTTTTTTGAGAAGTATGTTCCTCAGTCCCACAGAGAGGAGCAGCGCAGACAGTTTGAGTAGATGCGCCAGGGAGAGTTGTCAGTTACTTAGTACGAGATGCGGTTCTTCGAGTTGGCTAGACATGCTTCTGATTTAGTCCATACTGATAGGGAGAGGATCAGGAGGTTTGTAGATGGTCTCACGTATCAGCTTCGTATTTTGATGAGCAGAGAGAATGTTTGGAGCTACATTCGAGCAGGTTGTTGATATTGCTCGGGATATTAAGTCAGTTCGTGGGCAGGAGCGTGAGGAGAGGGAGGCCAAGAGGCCTCGGGGATCAGGTAGCTTCAGTGGTGCCTCTTCCAGAGGGCAATTTCAGCACAGGAGAGGTCGTCCATTTAGACCTCAACAGCCAGCTCGCCCAGCTTCCAGTGGTGCATCTCTGGGGCAGGGTCCTTGCAGTTCCCATCCGGGACGTTCATCTTTTAGTGCCTTTCCAGCTCAGAGCTCCTCCAGAGCATCATCATATTAGGGTTCTTTAATGCATGGTTCATCCGGTGGTTATTATGGTGGCAGGGGTTCTTTTCACTCACCATCTCCAGCTCCAGGTGGTTGTTTTGAGTGTGGAGAGTTCGGACATGGGTGGAAGGAGTGTACCCGTCGTCTTGGTAGTTCATCTCAGCAGAGGGTTTAGCCCTCGACATCAGCCCCAGTCACTTTACCCCCAACTCAGGTAGCTAGGGGTGGTGGTCAGGGAGCTAGAGGTCGCCCTAGAAAGGGAGGTCGAGCAGGTGGAGGCCAGCCATGTATCTATGCACTTCCGTCTAGACCTGATGCTATGGCGTCAGATGCGGTGATTACAGGTACTATCTCAGTTTGTCGCAGTGATGCTTTGGCTTTATTTGACCCTGGTTCCACATACTCTTATGTTTCTTTATATTTTTCTCACTTTTTGAATATGCCCTGTGAGTCTTTAGTTACATCTTTTCATGTTTCGACTCTGGTGGGCGATACTATTATTGTGGACCGTGTGTACCGATCGTGTGTTATATCTATTGGGGGTCTGGAGACCCGAGTGGACTTGATGTTACTCAGTTTGGTTGATTTTTATGTGATACTGGGCATGGATTTGTTATCCCCATGTCATGCAATTCTTGATTGTCATGCTAAGACCGTGACCTTAGCTATGCCTGGAGTTCCGAGAGTTGAGTGGAGAGGGTCTATAGAGCATGTTCCTAGAAGAGTTATTTCTTATTTTAAGGCTCAGTGTATGGTTGGGAAAGGGTGTGAGTCCTATCTTGCTTTTGTGAGGGATGTTAGTAGTGAGACTCCTTCTGTTGATTCTTTTCCTGTGGTCCGTGATTTTCCGGACGTATTTCCTGCAAACCTGCCATGAATGCCACCTGAAAGGGATGTTCATTTTGGTATTGATTTGGTGCCAGGAACTCAGCCTATCTCTACTCCACCTTATCGCATGGCACCACCAGAGTTGAAATAATTGAAAGAGCAGCTTCAGGAACTCTTAGATAAGGGGTTCATTCATCCTAGTGTGTTACCTTGGGGTGCACCGGTGTTGATTGTGAAAAATAAAGATGGCATGCGTGTGTGCATTGATTATAGGCAGCAGAATAAGGTTACGGTGAAGAACCGATATCCTTTGCCCTGTATTGATGACTTGTTTGACCAGCTTCAGGGAGCTAGAGTGTTCTCTAAGATTGATTTGAGATCCGGGTATCATCAGCTCAAGATTCGGGATTCTGACATTCCAAAGACTGCTTTCAGGACCAGATATGGTCATTATGAGTTTCTGGTTATTTCATTTGGGCTGACCAATGCCCCAACCGCATTCATACAATTGATGAACAATGTGTTTCAGCCTTACCTTGATTCTTTCGTCATTGTGTTCATTGATGACATCCTGGTGTATTCTCGTAGCCAGGAGGAGCATGCTCAACATTTGAGAGTTGTGTTACAGAGGTTGAGAGAGGAGAAGTTTTATGCAAAATTCTCCAAGTGTGAGTTTTGGCTTGGTTCAGTAGCTTTCTTGGAGAGCTATCACAAGCTCAATTCACTGTTGACCACAGCTCCGGTATTTGTTTTGCCTACTGGTTCGGGTTCTTATACAGTCTACTGTGATGCTTCTAGAGTTGGCTTGGGAGAAGTGTTGATGCAGGACTGTAGGGTGATTTCCTACGCGTCTAGACAGTTGAAGGTGCACGAGAATAATTATTCAGTGCACGATCTTGAGTTAGCTGCTATTGTTCATGCCTTGAATATTTGGCGCCATTATTTGTATGGAGTGCAGTGTGAGATTTTCACCGATCATCGTAGTTTTCGGTATCTGCTGAAGCAGAAGGACTTGAATTTGCGTCAGAGGAGGTGGTTAGAGCTTCTCAAGGATTATGACCTCACTATTATGTATCATCCGGGGAAGGCCAATGTAGTGGCTGATGCTTTGAGTCACAAAGCCGAGAGATTGGGGAGTCTAGCTTACCTTTCAGCAGTAGAGAGACCTTTAGCACTTGATGTTCAAGATTTAGCGGGACAGTTGGTGAGATTAGATTTGTCAGAGCCCCCGCGGGTATTAGCTAGCATGGCTTCCCGGTCTTCACTTTATGATCAGATTAGAGCACTCTAGTATGATGACCGGCATTTGTTAGTTCTCCAGGACAGAGTCCATCGAGGTGATGCCAGGGATGTGACTATTGGTGATGACAGATTTATGAGGATACAGGGCCGTATTTGCGTGCCCAATGTGGATGGACTTCAAGAGTTGATATTAGCAGAGGCCCACAGCTCTCAGTATTCCATCCATCCGGGTGCCGCAAAGATGTATCAGGATTTGAGACAGCAATATTGGTGGAGGCGGATGAAGAGAGATATTGTTGAGTATGTCGCACGCTGTCTCAACTTCCAGCAGGTCAAGTATGAGCACCAGAGACCAGGTGGGTTACTTCAGAGGTTAGATATTCCGGAGTGAAAGTGGGAGCGGATCACTATGGACTTTGTAGTTGGGCTTCCACGGACTTCGAAGGGTATTGATGCTATTTGGGTCATTGTGGAAAGATTGACCAAGTCCGCTATAAAGACCCGTAAATTTTCTTAACTAAAAACGATGCTCGGGTAGGCCCCCATGTTGTTAATACAGTAGTAATTCTTAATACGCACCCTTTTGGAGTAAAACGTACCCTATGACTTAAAAGATATAATTTTCCAGATTTGCGCAGGTCTGCGGTCCACTATGCGATCGCAGATCAGGTATGGGGACCGCATAGTGGTCGCATACTTGCACAATTTGTTTCCATATTGAGGACAGCTATGCGGCCCAGAATGCGATCGCATTTCACAAATGCGGGCCGCATAGTTGTCGCATTCTTGCACATTGATTTTTGAGGAGAGAGTTATGCAATGCACTATGCGATCTATAATAGGTATGCGGACCGCATAGTGGTCGCATACCTGGGCAGTCTACTTCTCTTTTTGGCCCAGCTGAAGGCCACTTATGCGACATGTATGCGGACCGCATAACAGGAATGCGATCGCATTTCTGACCGCATACCTTCTTCGGGGCTGCTAATTTCTAATTTTAAAACCCAACCCCCAATTTAATAGAACACCTCTCCCCTTCATTTTTAACGATTATCTGATTAAAATAGAGAGAAGTGAGAGTGGGTTCTAGTGAGAGAAGTCCTCATCTTCCCCAAATTGGTCCTCCATCTCTACTCAGGCCTAGAATTAACCGAGTAGTCGTCATCTTCATTTCAGATTTTAGTTAAAATAGAACACACATAGGTTGGTTCTTGAGGATGAAAGTTAAGACCTTGCATGCATGTGAATAATCTACCATAATCTAGCAAAGGGAAGTAGGCTAGGGCAATCTTTCACTAAAAAGGTGCTAGTTAATATAAAGGATCACATAGTATTTGATAAAATTCCCAAAGGAGTTCAAGGTTCCTAACTCTAAGTATGAATGTGTCACATTGTATATTATATTGAAGGTGTTAGGAAGTCCGCTGATTTGGGAAAGAAATTAAAAGGGATTCCAACTTGAGGTACGTATGGATAACTCTAATCCTCATAGGATAAACTCGTTGTGGTCATTTTCCGGGTATGACTCTCTTATTGACCTTCTATGGAAATTATGTGCTCTATGTGCTTAATTGAGAAATTCTTGTTTCCATGTTGCTATATGCTACCACCATGATGTCTTGCTAGTGGAATGTATAAATGTTTGTCATCATGTTCTTCCTTATTGTGTGTGTGCTCCTATTATATGATGGGTGTGAAAAATGTAAAGGGTGGATTGTTATGGAATATGAGTAAAGATATGGTAATTATGTGAAATGTGAAACATGAGGTTGAACTGTTATGAAACACGAAACAATGGATTAGGAAATTATGAAACATGAATTAATGAGTGGATGGTTATGGAATATGGATTAAAGGATGAATTGTTGTGAAATGTGAATCAAATGATTCTAATGATATGAAGGATGAATTAAAGAACAATGTGTGTTGGGGATCAAAAAAAGTTTAAAACGATGTAATTGATCTAAAATATCCATAATTGTACCAGGAGAATGTCCTAGGGGTGAGAAGGCCTATCCGATCTGGCTGGGATCGGACTCCATGCCGTACACATGGATGACTTGATGTTGTGATATGATTATGATATGATGATGATTATTGTCCTCACTGTTTCAGTTGAGATGGCCTAGCCGATCAGGCAGAGATCGAACTCCGTGTGTTGTGCACGAGCCACGATATTAGCCTAGCCGATTCGGGCAGAGATCGAACTCCGTGAGAACAAGCCACGGTGGTTATATGTGATGTGATTGAAATTCGGACCTCACCTAGGATGGCTTAGCCGATCGAGCAGAGATCGGACTCTGTGTGACAACGACACGGTGGATCAGTAATAATAATAACAAGATGGAAATTAAAAGTACATTAACCAAAAGATGGCAAAACGGGATGAGGGATGTGGTAACTCTTGTTGTGTTTTTCCTTGCTTCGGTGTATTGTTGTATGATTCCTCTATTTGTGTTGACCGTTGATGTTTATCCTATCTGGAGTAGGTTTGTTCATACATACTAGTACTATTCAATGGTACTAATGTCCCTTTTGCCGGGGGCGCTACATCATTTATATGGATGTAGGTGGTTCCATAGCAGGTAGCTACGATCACCGATAGTGGTGCCTTCCCTCCATCTTCTCAGCGGTCTTGGTGAGCCCCACTTCTTCTTGGGGCCGTGTGTAGTTCATGTTGGCTCATTTTGTTTATGTCTCCTTCTTTTGAGGTATAGCCGGGGCCTTGTCGCCGTCAAGTCTATGTATACTATTCGTACTCTTAGAGACTCCGTAGACACTATGTGGGTTGTGTATATGTTTTGGGTAGTAGTCGTATTTACTCGTACTCGTGGTTTCGTGTCGGGAATGTTGTACCTAGTTTATGTGTTTTAGAGTTATTAAATGTTGAAGCATTAAAAGAGGAAAAATGGACTTATGTTGTAAAAGCATGCTTTGATTCTATTTTGCTGCTTCACTTATAAAATGTACATTATGATCACGGGGTAATACGTTGGGTAGGAAAGGAAATCCAGGTTCTCTTGGTGTCGCGCCCCCTTTTTTCCTCGCGGAGATTGGGTTCAGGACATTTGGGTTGAGGCAACGCTTTCCTTTTGGGAAAGGGGTTTGCATTTTTGGAGTGTCGCCACCTAACAATTTTAACGGTGCGTTAGGGCACCTAGGGATTCATTTACAACTACATTGCTAACCAGAGATAGGGTAAGGGCTTGAAATTATCCCAAGGGGAAGGTGTTAGGCACCCCTCAGGATCCACAAGTGTGGTTCCCGGCCAAATGGTTTTTGTGAATTTGTACAGTTTAACAAATAACAAATAAAGTCTCAAGTAAGAGGGGATTTAAAGCATGCATGTGTTTGAAAATGATTCTAGAACGGCTAAATTTTGAAAAGAGTTATAATCTAATATTTAAAGCAAGGGATATCCTAGGTTTATAACAATATGGATCACATCAATGCAATACCCGATATGACACTCCTCGAAGAGGGGCTACACATGGTATTAGCGCATCGGTCATCGTATCCATATTCTACCCTTTCCCACCCCGTGAAGGTGTTTAAAGCACGTGTTGGTCATGATCTCTATTGCGTGCTATTACCCGTCCCTTCCTATCAGTCCTGGAAGAGGTTAGGACTACTATCCTAAAAGGGTAGGTACTAGGCAGACCCTCGGGTTTAAAGGGGTAAACTTCTAAGGCGACAAGCAAAGAACATGTAAAACTGCAGTTAGTGGGAAACACTTAGGAGAATATAAGAGGCTCAGATTTACCTCCGCAAATAATGCATATAATTAGCACGACTCAAACACATATAAGGGCAGTATTGTTAATTAAGATCCTAAGAGATGGTGTCTAGGTGAATTCAGAGGATAAACAGACATGTAGTTTTGTTATTACTTGAAAACCTTAATCAGTTTTCCTACTGATTGAAAGAACTTGTTAGCATTAAGCAACACACACAAGAGAGAGAGAGACTTCAAGTTTTAGAAATTTAATCCCTAAGGCTTGCCTAGGCGGGAACAATGTATCAAAATTAGTAGAGAAATTGTTGCAGATTGTTACCTAAAATTCTAGGTTGTTCAGGACACACACGTATTACCAGTTGTTTTAGAGAGAACTAAGAGAGAGGTTGCTTATACCTTTTATATGCATCAGTAATTAGACTAAGTGTAGTTGAGCGATTAGGACCCTATAACATGATATCTAATGCACAAGTAAGGCAGGATGATTTATATGCAGAATTACAAAAGAACAGGTTATCTAAATGCACAACAGTCCAGTATTAATCATGGTTTCAGAAGATGCAAGCGTGACAATTCACTTAGTGTTATCCTAGAGACAGGATTTCTGAGTGTTTATGAGGCATGGTTATGGCATTATGAGATAGAATTGCATGAAGTATAAATTATTAATATATGTATCCCGAAATAGGATTTCTAGGTGCTATAACAGTAATGTCAAAGATGCTGGAAACAGTATGCATGAGACCTTGGGACATGGTATCGAATGCACGATTTTGCACACATTGGCCTTAAGAATGAGTTCTATTGCGCAAAAATAAGAAATGTAAACCTAAGCATGGTTTCTACCCTTGATAACATGCAAGTTATCCCTTTCCCTATTTCACTATCCATCCCCAGAGTTGTTTACAAATTACTACAGGCCAAGGATTACATAACCAAAAATAGAAAATAAGAAGTTATTCTATAGGGAGCCTTCAATTAGGACCAAATCCTCCAAACCTCATTGTCATATGGTATTTCATAGCCTTTCATAATCCGGGTGTGTCAAAGTTCCCTAAGGACCTCAAGGGCTCCCGGGAAATGCTCACACCCAGACTTAGTAACCAAGAATTGGACATGTGCAGTATGGAAGTACCAACCTCAGTGTGTCAGAGTTCAGAGGGAACTCAGGGGTCCCAAATCAGTGCTCACACTAAGGGGGAAGAACTTAAGAGTCTAGGAATAAAGTGAAGTGCAAGAGATAGGTTGGAAAAGGTTTTGACAAAAACAGTACTGGATTGACTCACTAAGTAGAGAGGTTTTCTGAAAAAGGTTTTGATCAGTAATGAAACAACTTGAATATAATGTAAACATCTTTGGAAAAACAGCAAACAACCCGAACAAGTCCAGCACATTCAAGCATAGATTTCACTCAGGGATAGTGGGAATTGGGGATACATAGAAATAAATTAGGATACATATTAGCATTAGAAATGTTTTAGAGTATCACAAACTGGTATAGAGTTTAGTCATAAACACAATTGTTCACCAAAAGAATTAAACAGAATCAGACACATAGTTACACATAGGTTTAGAAAAAGTTTGGAGTATAGCATGTGTTCAAGATTACATGGGAACTAGGTAACATACAGTGCAATTGTAGTATACTAGGGATCACAGAAGACATAAGTAGGATGACATTGAAACACACAAGAGGGAGTACACATGTTGAGGCTAAATGGGAAAAGTACTACGAACTAAAAACAGCAGATCATACAAACTAGTAGCAGGTAGGACAACAGAACCACAAGTAGAAGCAAGTTAAGAATAATATGAATTGAAATACCCAAGGAAACATATTGTTTTGGAACTTTTAAATGTAAATAGGAAACATACCAGTTGAAGATAGAAAATACAGGGTAAGGAGTAAGCAAATAGAACGACTAGTCTTGGTTTTCAGCCGACTAGTAACAGCAAGCAAACAAGAGAGTAGCAATAGAATGCGTGTGTGATTAAAAGAGTGTAGAACAAGGTATATGTTCGTATGTGTAGAAGTCTATTTCAATGAGAGTAGAAAAGAGCAATATATATAGTAGTAAAAAAATCTAGGTAAATAAGACAGGAATCAAATTGTCCAGTGATTATGGAACTTGGAATCAATCAAAGCAGAATCAGGGCAAGTAATCCCTTAGATTAAGGGAATTAATTCAAACGGTAAGAACCAGTAACATATAAGGCAAGGAAAATCAGCACATGATTAATAAGGGAGGGATCAAAGTTCAGTAATCATAGAACTCAATATCAGTCAATCAGAGAATTAAGGCAAGTAATCCCTTAGATTAAGGGAATTAATTCAAACGGTAAGAACCAGTAACAAATAAGGAGAGAATTCACATAGCTGGAGTACAACAATTAAGGAAAGAGTTCAAACATTGTAAGTACAGAATAGGTAATTAGGGCTAGATACATAAAGTCTAATTAAGGAAATAACGGTAAGAATCAATTAATAATGCAGTCAACACATAATAAGAAAATAATTTAAGGTTGTAAAAATAAGAAAAATAGTCGAAAATCAGTTAAAGAGTATCAACACAGAAAATCAGGGATTCAAAGAATCAGAAAATAGTACTAATATATAAAGGGAAACAATATAAACTTCCAGGAAAACACATAAATTGAGTATAAACAAAAGAAACCAATCAGAGACTCTAATAGGGCATCGTTAGGGTGGGAATCATGAAATACTCTAATTAGTCGAAGCCTAGGAGAATCAAACACACAGGAAAATAGGAAAGATAAACTCAGAATACAAGACTTATGCCAAAAATTAGGGTTTCACACAAATACTAGTATGAATCAGCAGAGTAGACATGATACATGCAAAAGAGATAAAGAGTCAGAAACCCTAATAGGAAAAATAGGGTAAAATTACAAGAATCTTAAGCTACTCGTGAAAATCAAGCACATATACTGATCACAACTAAAGGAAAAGGTTTCAACAATGGTAAATATGATGAAAATCATGAGATAATGTTAAAAATCAGAAAGGAAAACTATTTCGAAAAGGGTTTAGGAACCCTAGCTTAAAAAAAGAAGAACCGCTTAGGGGAAACGGAAAGTATTTAAAGAAAACATCACAATAACTCGTAATAGGTACAGATCCATCACAGATCTAGAGAAATTGAGAGTTTAAAAATTAGGGTTTCAAAGAGAGAACCCAGAGAGAGAGAGTGTCGGCATAGAAACCACCAGATCAAGCCGGAAAGTATAAAACCATACTGGAGATTGAGCCATGAAGGCTTGAAACAGGCCAGAGGTGTGAGAGAGTGACCCTGGTATCTTGAAGACCTTAGAGAAAGCAACGCCGGTGCAAAGGAGCCATGGGAGGTCTGAGGTAGTGAGGACTCCATGGTCTCCGGTGGAGAGGCAACCGGAGAAGACGAAGGACCTCATCGGAGGTGGAGAGACTGGAAGTCTCTAGAGAGAATTAGAGATCTATAGAGAGAGAGAGTAGAGAGATGAGTGCCTGAGTGAGAATGAGAGACCGGGGGGGGGTCTTTAGGCTCTAATTATGATAACAAGTAATCTGGGTCGTTGATCTAACGTGATCAACGACTCAGATTGATCAAGGGGTTGGGCCGGGTAGGAATTTAGGTTTGGACTGGGTAATTGGGTGGATTAAATTGGGGTATTGGGTTTAATTTAGGCCACAATTGAAATGAGGAGATGGTTATTAGTTAAATACCCCTTAAAATAGATAAATAATTAATAAAATAGCTAGTAATTATAAAAAATGAAATTAATGCTAAATAAATGAAATTAAGATAAATTAGCTAATATTAAAAATATAAAATGACTAATTATTAATTTAAATGGTATAAAACATATAATTAGGCTATAATTGTAAAATCATTGTAATTAGAGCTAAATAATACCACATTGGCTAATTTACGAAAATATTTAAATCCCAATAGGATTAAAATACTGTATTGAGCTGGGAAATATTTGAAAATTATCTGTAATACAATTTATGCATAATTATTGAATAAAAATACTGAATAAATTGGAAATGAAATTAATAAAATATGTAAAATTATGGGAAAACTGCCAGTTATTATAAAAAGCAATTTTGAAGGCATATATGCAAATTTTACAATGATTTGAGAAACAATTGGGTATCAACACTTGGCCGGGTTCATCCGGTTAGGCGCCGATCTCGTCCCTCGATTTTAGGGCGTGACATCCGCGCACTTCATTCCTGTCAGTACTACTTATACCTCGGAGAGGTTAGCTGGAATCTACATCAGGGAGATTGTCCGATTGCACGGAGTTCCGGTTTCTATTATTTCTGACAGAGGTACTCAGTTCACGTCACAGTTTTGGAGGGTCGTATAGAGAGGTATGGGTACTCAGGTTGAGTAGAGCACAACATTTCATCCTCAGACCAACGGGCAGTCGGAACGGACTATTCAGATTTTAAAGGACATGTTGCGTGCCTGTGTGATTGACTTTGGTGGTTCATGGGATCATTTTCTACCACTTGCGGAGTTTGCATATAATAATAGCTACCAGCCCAGTATTCAGATGGCCCCGTATGAAGCTTTATATGGCAGGAGGTGTAGATCTTCAGTTGGTTGGTTCGAGCCCGGTGAGGCTAGGATATTAGGCATATATTTGATACAGGATGTGTTGGAGAAGGTGAAGTTGATTCAGGAGCGACTTCGCACGGCGCAGTCTAGGCAGAAGAGTTATGCGGACCGGAAGGTCCGAGATGTGTCTTTTATGGAAGGTGATAAGTTACTGCTGAATGTATCACCCATGAAGGGTGTTATGAGGTTCGGAAAGAAGGTAAAGTTGAGTCCTCGGTTTATTGGTCCTTTTAAGGTACTTCAGAAGATTGGAGATGTGGCTTATAGACTTGCCTTGCCACCCAACTTGTCGAGTGTTCATCTGGTATTTCCTGTGTCGATGCTCTGGAAATATGTTGGTGACCCGTCTCATGTTTTAGACTTCAGCACCGTTCATCTTGAGGGTGATATGTCATATGAGGTAGAGACAGTGGCAATTTTAGATCGTCAGGTCAGAAAGTTGAGGTCTAAGGATATATCGTCAGTGAAGGTATAGTGGAGAGGTAAGCTAGTGGAGGAGGCTACTTGGGAGACCGAGCGGGAGATGCAGAGCAGATATCCTCACTTGTTTGAGACTCCAGGTATGTTTCTAGACCCGTTCGAGGACGAACGTTTGTTTAAGATGGGGATAATGTAACGACCCGGTCGGTCGTTACATAGAATCTGCATTATATTTACTATTACTGCCTTTTCATAGGTTGGTTATACTATTTATGATGTGTTAGAGTCGGTTGGCTCAGGTTCAGGATGGTTATAATGGGAATTGCGTCATTTAGTCTCTAAAAATAGCTTTATAGTTGGAAAAGTCAATTGAGAGTTGACTTATTGGTAAACAACCTCGGAATGCGGATTTTATGGCTCGGTTAGCCTCGTTAGGTGATTTGGGACTTAGAAGTGTGTTCGGAATATTTTTGTGATGTTCGGTGTAGAATTAGGCTTGAATTGGCGAAAGTTAGTTTTTGGGTGATTTCCGGCCGGCAATGGAAAGTAGGCTATCAGAGTCGGAATGGCATTCCAGAAGTTGGAACAAGTTCGTAATGTCATTTTGGATATGTGTGCAAAATTTCAGATCAATCGGAGGTGTTTTGGATAGTTTCGGCATCGTTGGTGGATTTTAGAAATTTTAAAGTTCATAAGCTTGAATTCGATGTGATTTTGGTGTTTTGATGTTGTTTGTGATGTTTCGAAGGCTCGACTAAGTTTGAATGAGGTTATGGGATATGTTGGTAGATTTGTTTGAGGTCCCGAGGGCCTCGGGTGTATTTCGGATGCTCAAACTGGCACTTTTGGACTTAGGAAAAAATGCTGGTTTTCTGGTGTTAGCACAACAGTGATTTGTTCATCGCGATCGCATGGCAATAGCTGTGATCGCGTAGAGTAAACGTCGAGGCAGGTGAAGTCGTTCTATGCGATCGCGTGAGGGTGTCTGCGATCGCATATCTTGGCAGGCTTAAGCAGTGCGATCGCGTGGCCTTGTTTGCGATCGCGTAGGGATAATGAGGCGCGTGTCGGGGCAGGTCAATTGTGCTATGCGGGCGCGTGGGCATGTTCATGATCGCATGCATTCAGGTCATAAGGAATCGCGATCGCGTGGCTTGTGTTGCGATCGCGTAGGGTCTTTTGAGGGTCCTTTGGAAATTGCTCTTCGCGATCGCGTGGGAACTCCTGCGATCGCAGTGAAGAAAGAACTGGATAGTATATAATTAAACCCTCCGCGACCTTTGCCCACTTTTCCACCATTTTTGAATGGGAATAGAGCTTTTGGAGCAATTTTGAAGAGCGAAATCGATTTTTCTTCATTGAGGTAAGGATTTTGGACCCTATAACTCGATTATATGTGATTAAGGACTAAATTAACAGTGGTTAATTGGGGGAAAATCAGTAGAAAAAGGTGAAGTTAGGTCTTGAGATTATGAGACCTTTTAGGGATGATTTGAGGGGTCAAACGGACTCCGATTTCAAATTTATTTATATGTACATACTCGTGAGATGATGAGGACCGTTTTGATATAAAGTTTGTCGAGTTCCGAGACGCGGGCCCGGGGGTCGGGTTTTGACTAATTTCGGGTTTTGTGCTAAAATTGATAATTTTCGATTGGAATTCCTTCCCTTAGAATAATTTGATGTGAAAAATCTGAACATGATAGATTTGGAGCACTCGGAAGTTGATTCGAGAGGCAAGCGTGTTGCGGAATAGCTTTTCGGGCTAATTTGAGGTAAGTAATGTCTTTAAATCATATCCCGGGAGTATGAAACCCCGGATTTTACATCCTTTCACGGATTTGAAGTGACGCACACACTGGATGACGAGTGTGGGGTGTGCACGAATTGATAATTTGGAAATATGTTCCTTTTGAGGCAACTATTGAGTTGCGGAACGGCTTTTAAAGCATATGTTTTATAGCATTACTATGTTTTGATATATTTGGGTTGTAAGCCGCGTTTGGGGCCTAGTGGCGATCTGTTTTAACCCCTTGGGGGCTATTTTCCTGATATTCCTCACTTATTATAGTATGATTTTACACTCAGTCCTTCTTGATAAACTGTTTTGACAGTCTAAGTTACTGATATTATTTCTTGAAATGAAATACTGTTTTGGGTCGAGAACCCTGTTTATTTATGACCCGAGTGGCATGTTGAGAGTGTCAGACCGGGTGAGGCCAAGGGCAAACATTGTGAGGATATAGATGATATGAGGGAGGCCGAGAGCCTGAGAGATGATTTATGCCATGATGTGGCTTGTTTATAGCGCTTGGGCTGTAGGAGCCCCTCCAGAGTCTGTACACCCCTAGTGAGCGCAGGTACCTACTGAGTGCGAGTGCCGAGTGCCAAGTGCCGAGTGATGAGTGATTGGGAAGCATGAGTGACAGTGAGGTTTCCCGAGGGCTGATGCTGAGTGACTGTGAGGTGTTGAGTGACTGTTACAGAGTGATGGTGAGGTGCTGAGGGATTATTTTTGAGAAATGATCATGCCCAAGGGGAAGTTTATGCTGATATTTTAGTGAGTTTTAAACTATGATTCACTTCATTCTTTTATACCGATAGTTTTTGGAGTTTTACTGAGAAACATTTGAAAATATACTTGTGCAAAGGATTTTATGGAAATTGGCTTTTGTACTTATGTACACTTTATTGAGACTTGGCATCTTACTGTTTTGTGGATTGTCGTATCTGTGTTGTGTGTTTTTTATTCTTCAGACTGTGATTTATTTCCGTTACTACTGAGTTTGCGTACTCATCATTACTCCCTGCACCGCTGTGTGCAGATCCAGGTACTGGCTCGAAGTAGTAGCCAACCGACTTCGTTATCGTCAACTTTTGGAAATTCGAGGTAGTTGTCCAGCATCCGCAGTTTCTCCATTTCCCTTCCTTTTTTAGTATTAATATTTTATTCCTAGACATTGTCTATGATATTAGCAGAGTTAGTTTATTTCTTAGATTCTCGTAATCAGTTGACTCCAGTTCTGGGGGATTAGTTTAGACTGTCGGATTATATATTGCTTGCTAATAGACTTAGAGAAATTTTATATACTCTGTTTGTTGGTTATTATTGATTTTTGGAGAAATTATATTAAAACAAATGTGTATTTATGTGATGGTTGGCTAGCCTAGTTCCACGATAGGGGCCATCACGACCTGTTAGGATTTGGGGTCGTGACATATTTGTAGAGTGCAGGTGGGAAATTGAGAACATACCTCTTCTCTTGTTGGTCCCTGAATAGATACACTTTTACTTCGTTGAGTCTAAAATTCTAGGAATGTCATGTCCCCAGCAGATTTATTACCTCTTCCTCCTCCATTTGATTGTGTTCTGGTTCTTGTGCATTGGGAGGGGGTTGTGCCTGAGGAATGGCTTGAGTAATTTGTGGTGGGGCAGGGGGATTTTGAGGTTGAGATGGATTTGCATGGGGAGGGGGGTGGTTGCATGTTGAGGTTGTTTTGGGATGCTACAATTACATTTGGGACTGACCAAGGAATGAATATTGGGTTCATATTGGTGATCTCCCCTGGTGGGAAGAAGGGAAGTTCGACTAGTTCTTGTTGATACTGTATTGGGTTGAAATGAGGTGGTAGACTCCATTGGTGTCTCATTGCCTGGGCTTGACTTAAGTTCATTGATGGATCTAGAGGGTGTAGGATGTTGTTCATCCACACATGGTTGAGATAGTTGTTCATTTCCATATGCATGCCTTCCGACACAAGTTGGGCTAGGAAGTGGGAGTTTTTAAGAACAATGATTGTTTCTTGTCCATTCACTACCATGTTGAATGTTATGGCATGGCCCATCAGGGCTTGTTCCACCCATGAGAGGGGTTGGTGGTCTTGTGGAAGTGGGGTTTGGATGAAGAAGATTTGGTTTCCTGTTAGTGAGGTTTGTGGTAGTGGTGGGTTTGACGTGTTTAGGGCTCGTTGGTAGCTCAAGATTTGCATTGGATGATACCTTCTTCTCTGACAGATGGGAATTATGGGCATGGTTAAGTAGGGGTAGGGAGTTTATATGTAGACAGTGTAAACGATCGTCTAGGGTTAGATATTGGTAACTAGGGTAGCTTCCAATTATTGTATCTATTGATAGATCTTTGCTTGGCGGAGTGGTATTAAAAAGATTTGGGGAATATTTTGTATTCAAAACGTGGTTCGATTCATTGTCCATTTTGGAGTTGTTGTAATCTTGGGTCTCCACGTGTTGGTGAGTTTGGAGGTGAAGATTACTAGCCATGCAGCCAGATAAATTGTTCTTAGTGTGGGATTGGTCACCATTTTCTTGGTGATCAATATTTGAGTGTGGGATATATAGTAGGTTCGATTAGGTTTAAATTAGTATTAGGCTTGTTATCATTTTCTTGCATGTAGTTGAGTTTGCTATTGTTAGAGGTTGCCAACTGGATGTCCATTGGCTGGGACATTGCCACGTCAACGGCCATGCAAGAGGAGTCGTTATTCTCTATGCAACCTTTTGTCCAGTATAGGGAGTTTGGGCAGAGAAACCAACGAAACGAATTTATTTATAGTAGCAATGTAAAATTTAGTAGGGTTGATTTTTCCTAAGTCTTTAGTGGGGGAAACGTTAGTGTTATTAACAGCTAAATTATCCTTCAATTGAGGTGTTTTAGATGTACTTGTGGTAACCCTGGTTGGGTCATGAGTCTTACCAGTACTGGAGTGTATCACCTTTTGCTTTTGGCCAGGTCTTTTCTTCTTAGTGAATTCTACCGTGTGCCAGGTATCTTCTTTGGGAAGTTGTGATCCAATTTGTATACTGCTCTGAGATGGTTCCGTGACCTTGGATTGGTTGACCTTGGATTGGCTAGCAGGGTGAACTTCTTCTAGATTGGCAGACATACTCTTCGGCTTTGTGTAATTGCATGTGGCCATTGGGTGCCCCAGTCTGCCGTAAGTTTTGCAGAGAAATCTATCCTCTTCATAATGTATTTCTTTCTTGTGTTGGCCAATTAAAATATAGGGAGTGACTGGCACTTCTAACGGCACTTCAATGCAAATTCTTGCATAACAACCTCTAAGGGTTGATGATGCGCATGCATCAACTTTCAATAGCTTGCCAATTTTGTTTCCCACTTTTTTAAGCACTAATCCATCATAAAACACTGTTGGCAATTGCGGTAAACGTATCCAAACAACAGCTTGTGATAATTTTGCCTTTGAAGCAATCAAATTAGGGACCCATTTTTGGACAGAAAGAAAGTGACCAAAAATAAACCAAGGGACATTATGAAGAACTTTTAGCATGCTATCTTCATTGCTAAATTTTATAATATAATAATCATGCCCTAAATCGATTAGTGGAAAAGTTTCTTTTAATTTCCACAAGTCTTGAATTTTCCTTTTAAGAAGTTGATGTTGGATCCTCGTTCCTTGAAGCTTTATGATTGTTGAGAATCTCCAGGGGAAGTATATTTTTTGGAGGTCATCCAAAGATAAGTTAATTAATTGTTCCCCCTTTGGAAGAGATTTGGAGTCACCCCTATCATTAGGGACATTTGTGTCGATGATCATGCTAATTTGGCCATCTTGAATTACGTCGAGTAGTTTATCTTTGAAACTTGGTGTGGTTGGAGTAGTATCAACGCTAGGTTGTATTGAGCCAATATCAGGAAGCTTTGGAGGGATTAAGGTAGAGTTATTTGAATGTTTCATAGTCTTTGTGTTTGAGGTTTAGAGAGAGGTTGGAGTTTCTCTATCTAAAACCCACCAATTGATGTATGTTTGTTTGTTCCTCAATTATTTTCTTCAACATCACTTTAAAGAACAAGTATTACTTTGTTTAACTCTCTATTTCTCTCTCGATTTTCGTGTGCTCAAATAAGGAATCGAGCCTACTATTTATAAGAAGAGTTGTCGGTGTCTTCAGCCAATGGCAACAAGTTTTGGCAACTTACAAATGTGAATTGCAACATCAGACCCATTTGTATTTTTTTACACTTTATTTCTTAGCTATAAATCCTTTTAGACCTTGGTCCCAGGACCTTCGTCGAAATATTACGAAAAGTTACATTTTATATATAAATAAAATATTATATTTTAGATGTATATAACATATATTGAATAACATTTGTCACAAATTATTTTTACTCTTTTCAAGTCTGAACACTTTTAGAAAATTTTGTGGCTTCTCTATTGCTTGGTCCCACAACTTAACCTGTAGATTCTTAACACTCATCAATAGTTACATGGGTACAGCAAACATGGCTACTCTCTAATAAAGAAAATAGTCAGATGGTGGAAGACTAATATGCTAGTAACATTCGAACCAAAAGCAAGAAACATTGGGGCAAATAAATTATGTTTATCACATTCGCAGTTTCACAAAACAACAGTAGAATTGCTGTCTTTTTGCCATATTTCCATATTTCCATGCAATTGCTATTTACAAGTTTCATTCCATCTACCCCTGCTCAAAGATATGTCTCATGTTTCTTCTATATGAGCTAAGAAAACTAGTCCCTCTGTTTATGTGTACTTATTTCCTTTTTCATCCATTCCAAAAAGAATGACTTTTTTTCTAGATTTGGTAACAATTTAGCTTAAACTTACTACTCTATCCTTAATGAGAAGCTTTTATAACCACACAAATACTCGGGACTCCTTTTTGACTTGTTTAAGACCACAATTCCAAAGGTCTTCATTTATTCTTAAACTTCGTGCCCAGACAAACAGGTTCACATAAATTGGAATAGAGGAAGTATTAAATTTGAATTTTGGAGGACTTTCAAACCCCTATCATAAACTGCTTATGTTTCTATCTATGTGAAGACCGACATGTCGTTTTGAGAGTTGTAGTCATGTTCCCCTATTTTCTTCTCCTTTTGCGCTTTACATATGTTATATGACTTACCGGGTTAGTTGGTTCGGTTTTGGAAGGATTTCGAAATGAATTGAGACACTTAGTCTCAAAATGAAAAACTTAAGTTGGAAAATTTGACTGGATGTTGCCTTATGTGTAAACGACTCCAAAATGGAGTTTTGATAGTTCTGCTAGCTCTGTTGGATGATTTTAGACTATGGAGCGTGTCCGTAGTTGAATTATGCTTGAAATGACGAAAGTTGTATTTTTGGAAAGTTTGATAGGGAGTGGACTTTTTGATATCGAGGTCGGATTGGAGTTTCTGGAAGTTGGAGTAGGTCTGTGGTGTCATTTGTGACTTGTGTGCAAAATTTAGAGTCATTCGGACGTGTTTTGATAGGTTTCGGTGTAGACGTTGGAAATTCATTAGTTCATTAGGCTTGAATCTAGGTGTTTTGATAGGACTTGATGGTATGTTTGGTTGAGGTCTCGGGGCCTCGGGTGTATTTCGGAATGAGGTTTGAAGTTGAAGAGTTTATAAAGATTTTGCAACTGCTAGTGTAATCGCACCTGCGGAGTGGAAACTGTCGATGCAAGCTCGCATGTGCGAGCTGGGATGTGCATAAGCAAAGTTTGGGCTGGTGAACTGTTGACGCATGTAAGAAGATTAGCGACGGGCGCATAATCGGACGTTGCGCATGTGCGGTGGACAGGTCTGCACCTGTGGTTGCGCAGACGCGAGGAAGGGGTCGTAGAAGAGGAGGCCCAGCTTTGGTGTTTTACCGCAGAAGCGGAATTTTGGTCGCTTTTGTGACACCGCAGATGCGGTTAAGTGTCCGTAGAAGAAGAAGTACTAGGCAGAAAGTTAAATACAAAGGTTCGCGATTTTGGCTTCATTTTAACTTTGAGCTCGGTCCAAGGCGATTTTTGAGAGGGGTTTGAGGAGATTCTTGAGGTAAGTTCCTTGCGTTCATTTTTATTCAATAATTTTGTTTCCCCATTGATTTTACCACCTAGATTTTGTGGTTTTAGAGATGTGAGGCTAGGGATTTGGGGGTTTTGAGTGACGCTTTGATGATGGATTTTGATAGAAATTGTATGGTTGGACTCGTGGTTCGATGGGCTTCCAGTTTTTTGAGTTTTGTTTGATTCTGAGACGTGGGCCCGTCGGCCGTCTTTGAACCAATTTCATATTTTTATTAGTAGCTTCATATTTTTCTTGCGGAATTGATTCCTTTATCACGTATTGATTGTATTGTACTGTTCATGGACAGATTCGAGACATTTGGAGGCCGATTTGCGAGGCAAAGGTGTGTTGAAGTAGAGTTGTGCTAGGATTGAGGTAAGTAACACTTCTAAACTTGGCTCCGAGGTTTCGAAACCCCGAAATATGTGTTATATGATTGGTGTTGAGGTGACGCACATGCCAAGTGACGGGCGTGAGAGCGTGCACCATGAGAATTGTGAACTGGTCCATTCCATGACATTGTATAGTGGACTTATCTTGTTGATGTCCGTGTTTTCATCATGTGATAAAGTAATTAAGTTGTTAATCATGCTAGAGATCATGTGTAGACTATATGTTGATACTATTGGGACCAATTGTGGTCGTTTCCTGCTGTTGTTTTATTGATCTCATTGATATTTCGTACTTTGTCATATAATTCATTTCGTATCATATGTCGATATCTATTGTTATTTATTGATACATCATATCATTGTTTTCGGGCTAGTTTCATGACATTGTGAGCCCGTGAAAGAGAGACTGGAGAGATTGATGACTAAGTTGTAAGGCCCTGGAAAATTTCGCTAAGTAATTTAAGATTTTGTGGTGCCAGGTAGGTTAATTATAATATTTTATGTGCTATTAATTTGATGGATATCAATTAGATATGGTAATAAGTGTATAAGTAATATAATAAGCAATGTAGGGTCTAAAGAGAGGTCTAGGTCAAGTTGGAAAATTGCATAATAGGCTAAAACGCCAAATGAGTACGCACAAGTCTTCACTTTGGACGTGCATATCTGAATATATATATATATATATATATATT
>ML276499.1:0-10468 GCA_005239495.1 Nicotiana undulata | reverse complement strand
TATATATATATATATATATATATATATAAGGTTTTATGTGATTAAAAATATATCAAATGAAATATCTTTGAGTCTAGTTTCTAACGCTTCAAACCGTTCATCATTTGGGCACTCCTACAAAAAGTTATGATCAAATTACCAAAGGCTGGCATAATGCAATTTTGCAGCCATTCTGCGACCATTCTTCGACCGCATAAGTGGTTATGTGACCACATAAGTTTTGCAAACCTGTCCAGTGAAGTTCATTTCTGGGCACCAATTTCGCGATCCATTCTGCGACCCACATACCTATTCCGCGGTCCATTCTGCGACCGCAGACTCGATTTTGGAGGCTTCTTTTTTCTATTTTTATAACCCCATCCCATTTTGATAAATAGGCTTTGGGGCTAATTTCTAGTGAATCTAGAGAGGGGTGAGAGAATTATAGAGAGGGAATGAGGAACCTAACATCCTAATCATGCAATCTTGCACAAATTCTCAAGAATCAAGGAAGCTAATCTCTAGTTCACTATCTTTCCGGGTAAGTATGATTTCCGAGGAACCTAGTCCTACTTCTACGAATTCATATAAGAGGTTATTAGTTCAAATACATATTGTGGGGTTGGAAATCACCCATGCATGTGACACTAACTTGTTTTATGAGGGTATTAATGAACCATTATGGTAGTTTCTTATTGAACTTTGTTGAAGGAGGAAGGGATAACAATTTTAGATCATTGTAGTCTATTTTTCATGATAGGTGTTTGACAAAATTCCTAGGAGAGTTACAACATGGAAATCCTTCTAATTATTAACTGATTTTCTCTATCTTTCTATAGATTGTTATTGCTAGAAGTGTTGGTGATGTAGTAACTTAAGAAAAGCTCAAATAAGGTATTTTGGCTAAACTTTCTCTCGGAATTGAATTCCATAATGCTTCTGTAAGATTAAGTATGACCGGCTCAAAATCTCCAATTTCTACATTCCGGGTTATCCCCTATAAACTCACAAACTTGATTATTCCGAATGAACCTTATATCGAACAATAGATGTTTAAATTATGGTTTGCTTATTAAAATGTTATGGCTTTGAGATGTATTTTAAATAAAAACTGGTATACCAATTAGGTGAGGAAAACTCGATATGCTTAATTCTCCTAATTGCTATTATGTGTACCAAATGTCTTGATTGAGTGTGTCTAGTTGTTGATATACTATAATGATGTTTGAGAACGAATTAAATAAACTAGGGAAATGGAGTGTGGATAACGTTTATAATTGTGCCTAGTGATGCCTATGAAATGAGAAAATATATAAAAAAGATTATGAAACAAGCCTCAACTATATTGTTCATAAATGAATTCAAAAATAGAATGGCTTAAAGGCATTTGTAGTCAATTTATTCCCATAAGTTGCTATTTTACATAATGCTTTGCCTAATAAATACATCCAATGTGATCCGAGCTCTTACATACTCAGATGTTGAAATTATACATTGTCGTGATTGGAAAAAAGTAATTCAAGGATAATTGGTGTACTGCTTGTTTATGACTTTGATGTGTGTTTCTATTGTTGGTTGGTATATCCCCTTCTTTGGGAAGAACCCTTTGTGTTTAAAGTTCCATTACTAACGCACTTGAGGTATATGATTTCTGGATTATTCTATATGATGGTATTTGGTGGTGATCGTTGAAATTAAATGAAGTGAGAGTATGGAATATAAATAAAATGCGGCCATTGTGCCATGAATAATGAATCTTGTGAAAGGCCCAAAAATCCAAGAAAATATTGTTATTATGAGAGGTCGAAAATGCTAATAAAGATCTATACAATGTGAAAGATTCTGAGATAAGCACATTTCTTTTTATGTTACCTTTGTGTATAAATCAACTAAAATGGCTTTTGGGAGTATCATTAGAAAAACCGAGGAATGGTGGGTCATAAGGCCCACACCGGAAACTACACGTGCCGGTGTATGGGTGGACTATGATTATTCCCCTCGTTTGGGATGAAATTGAAATACTGCTGAAATTTTGATTATTCCCCTCATTTGGGATGAAATTGAAATACTGAAGTTGTGATTATTCCCCTCATTTGGGATGAGATTGATATACTACTGAAATTGTGATTATTCCCCTTAATTGGGATGGAATTGATAACAACTATAAATTGGAAAAGTCAACCCACACGGCATATGTAGAAAGGCGGCCTAGCTGATCGGGTGGAGATTTGACGCCATGATGCGCACATGGTGGTACTGTGCTGGAAATTAGGACTGGAAGTTGTGATTGTGGTGAATGTCTCCAAGGATACGACCTAGCCGATCGGGTCGTGACCGGACTCTGTGCTAACAAATACGGTGGTATATCTCATATCGGTGCTAATGATCTCCCAGCCAAAAATATATATGTATTATTTCCGTAATTTAAAAGAAATCATTATGTTTCAATTGAACATTTGGATATTTTTGATTGTGACTTATTTTTGCTATAGTTTCTTTTCTTATATAATTATTCTATTTTGAAAGAGGACTTTTCGTTATACATACTAGTACTATTCGACAGTACTAACATCCCTTTTGTCGGGGGCGCTACATCTTTAAATGGATGTAGGTGGTTCCATAGCAGACAATGTTGGTCGTAACTAGTGAGGTATCCTCTTTTCAGCTGACTTGGTGAGCCCCACTTCATTTCAGGGTCCTGTATCATTTGTTTATCATGTACTTTGTATTTTGAGGTATAGCAAGAGCCTTGTTGTCGGCATTTCTATATTACTCTTCAATTGTCTTTAGAGGCTCCGCAGACAGGTTGTGGGTGGTGTTTGATATTGGGAATTGAATTACAAATATTGGTATTTGGCAAACATGTTTTTCATCATATCTATAAAAATCTTAATATTTTGGATATTACGGTTGAAACTGCTAATGCAAACAAAATGGAAGTTGTTAATGAAAAATTTTCAGAATATGATTAATGGAGTACATCTCCTCTTTATTCAAAGAAGAATTTGGGTAGAATGAAATCTAACAGGCTTGCTCAGTTGGGTTTACTCGGTTGAGCGTCGGTCGCGCTCCTCAGTTTTGGGACGCGACATCAGTGAGGCTGAGGGCCTAAATATGAGTGACATTTATGAGATCGGGTTGCACACTGCAGTGGGTATTACTGATTTATGAAAGTGCTTGGGCTGAAGGAGACCCTTTGGAATCTACACACACCCCTAGTGAGTGCGGTTGATTATATTGAAGGATGGATCGTCCCTGGACATGGATCTTGTCCGAAGCATTTATATACATGGGATGGATCTTCCTCACGGGAAGGATTGGCCCTACTCAGTACTAAGTGACCGATGGTCAGTTGATGTATATATTCCAGAATGGATCTTCACTGGGTCGAACTATCCATATACAGTACTGAGTTATTGAGCATTTGAGAGTATGAGCACATGAGGCTATCCTCATGGTGCATCACATACAACATGTGCATTGGCATGTAGAAGTAGAGGAGTTATATTATTTATATCATTCAGATTTAATCTATCTTACTATATTGAGTTTAACTGTTGAACTTGAAAGCATGCCGACGTTTCTGCACTATTATTTTTATAATAAACTGTATCGGTTGAGTTCGTCACTACTTTCAGTCCAAAGTTTGGATTTGTTTCTTATTGAGTTGGTTGTAGTCACACTACACCCTGCACCTCATGTGCTGATCCAAGTGCTTCCGGTCACGGCTGCTCAGTGTGGAGTCAAGATCTCAGGAGACTATCGAGGTAGTTGCATAGAATTTGCGGACCTTGACTCTCCTTCATTATCTTTACTTGTACTTCAGTTTTTACTCTTTATACATTGTATTGGACTATACTCCATTGTATATGCTCATGTACTCGCTGGCACCCCAGTTTTTGGAGAGATCATATTGGGTTGCGTATTTATTTCTATTTCAAAAGGTTTTACGTAAATTTTAACTGCTTCCATATTTTTCAAAGCTTTCGATTATGTTGAAATGGTTTAGTAGTTGGCTTGCCTAGTTCCATGATAGACGTCATCACAACAATTGGTTTTGGGTCGTGACAAGTTGGTATCAGAGCCTAGGTTACATATGTCTCACGAGTCATGAGCAGGTTTAGTAGAATCTTGCCGATCGATACGGGAAGTTTGTAATTATCTTCGAGAGGCTACCAAACCCTTAGGAAACTTCACATTCTTGCATTCTTGTCGTCCGAATATGTTGATTCTGGTAACTAAACTTTGGTTATTCTATTCTCTCACAGATGGTGAGGATACGTATAGTGGGCAGGATGGACAACCACCAGTACCACAAACTAGGGCTGCGAGAGCCGAGGTCGCCGTACAGGCCACGGTAGGGGCAGAGGTGCAGCTCGTACAGCAGGTAGGGCAGCACCTGAAGATCCACCAGTAGCCCAAATTCAGGAGAAGGTTCTAGTTGTGGATGAGCCACTGGGGCCAGCTGAGGCACCAGTTGTGCCCATCATGATTCCAGGCCTTTTAGAGGCCTTCGCTCAGATTCTGATCGTGTGCACTAGTCTTGCTCAGGCAGTCTCTGTTCTGGCCGAAGCAGCCACTTCTCAATCCGGGATAGGTACTCGGACTCCCGCTACTCGTACACCAGAGCAGTGATGCAGGGACTTCAAACATCGGGGCCATTACCATCCCGGCTTGTTGCAGCTGCTTAGGCCTATGAGGTTCATGTTATGACTTATGATGAGTAGAAGAGATTAGAGAGGTTTGGGAGTCTCCGTCCTCCATCTTTAAGTGGGGCAGAGTCGGAGGAAGCCTAGGGCTTCTTGGACAGGTGTCAACCGATTCTTTGTACGGCCGGTATTCTAGAAACCAGTGGGGTCCCGTTCACTACTTTTCAGTTCACTAGGGATGCCTTCAGTTGGTGGGAGGCTTATGAGAGGCGCAAGCTGGTCGGTGCAGCACCACTTACATGGCAGGAGTTCTCCGTTCTCTTATTGGAGAAGTTCGTGCAGCAATCTCGTAGAGAGGAGCTATGCAACAAGTTTGAGAAATTATATTTGGATGGCATTTCTGTGAGTCTGAGATGGTTCGTCACGATGTTTGGTTGGTTCCCACTGATAGGAAGAGGATCGGGAGGTTCATTGATGGACTCACATATTAGTTACGGTTGTTTATGACTCGAGAGAGGGTATTTTGTGCTAATTTTGACAAGGTGGTCGACATTGCTTGGAAAATAGAGATAGTCCACATTCAGGACCAGGGTGAGAGGGAGGCCAAGAGTCCTCCTGTACTGGGTGGTTTCAACGGTGTTCCTTTTGGGGGGTTAGTTCCACCACGATAGGGGTCGTTCTTATAGGCATGCTTAGACGGCTCATCTAGTTCACCGTGGTGCATCATGTAGTCATGGTTCATACAATACTCATCAGGGTCAGTCATCTCTCAGTGTGCTTCCAGCTCAGAGTTCGTCTCATGCACCTTCAGTTCAGGGCTCATCGGCACCGAGTTCTTCTAGCGGGTATTCTATTATTCGGGGCTTCCTTTAGTCCCCACCGCCACTTTACAGGGAGGGGTTGCTTTGAGTACGGAGATATGGGTCACATCAAGAGGCATTGTCCCCACCTTTTAGGGGGGTCCAACTCAGGAGAGGACACAGCTTAAAACTTAAGCACCCGTTACTTCACCACCCGCCCAGCTAGCTCGGGGGTGGATCTATGTCAGCTAGGGGTCTCCCTATAGGGGGAGGCCAATCAGGTGGCGGTCAGGCCCGATTCTATGCTATTCCTTTCATACCAGATACTATTGCTTCAGATGCAGTGATCACAAGTATTGTCTTAGTTTGCCACATGGATGCCTCTTTATTATTTGACCATGGTTTCACTTATTTGTATGTATCATCGTATTTTGCTCATTATCTCGATATGCCCTGTGAGTCCTTAGTTTCATCTATTCATGTCTCTACGCCCGTGAATGATACTATTGTTATGGATCGCGTATATCGGTCGTGTGTGGTGACTATTGGGGGATTGGAGACTAAAGTTGATCATTTATTGCTTAGTACGGTGGAATTTGACAAGCTTTTGGGTATGTATTGGTTGTCTCCATGTCATGCTGTTCTAGATTATCATGCTAAGACCATGACGTTGGTGATGCCGGGAATGTCAAGGATTGAGTGGAGAGGTTCTCTAGACTATGTTCCCAGCAGAGTATTTTCATATTTGAAGGCCCGGCGGATGATTGGGAAGGGTTGTTTATCTTATTTGGCCTTTGTGAGGGATGTTAGTGTTGATACTCTTACCATTGATTATGTTCCAATGGTGCGAGAGCTTTTGGATGTGGTTCATGCAGACCTAACGGGCATGCCGCTCGATAGGGATATTAACTTTGATATTGACTTGATGCCGGGCACTAAGCCCATTTCTATTCCATTGTATCGCATGGTACGATCTGAGTTGAAGGAATTGAAGGAGAAGCTTCAGGAACTCATTGCTAAGGAGTTTATTAGTCCTAGTGTGTCTCCTTGGGGTGCAACAGTTATGTTTGTGAAGAAGAAAGATGGTACTATGAGGATGTGCATTGATTATAGGTAGTTGAACAAAGTTACAATCAAGAACAAGTTTCCTTTGTCGCATATTGATTATTTGTTTGACCAGCTTCGGGGAGTGAGGGTGTTCTCCAAGATTTATTTGAGGTCTGGGTATCACTAGTTGAAGATTCGGGACTAGAATATGGTCATTATGAGTTCCTTGTGATGTCTTTTGGACTGACCAATGCCCCAGCAACGTTCATGCATCTGATGAACAATGTGTTTCATCATTATCTCGACTCATTTGTTATAGTGTTCATTGATGATATCCGATGTACTCTCGTAGCTAGGAGGAGCATGCCCAGCATTTGAGGATTGTGTTGCAACAGTTGAGGGAGCAGAAGTTTTATGCTAAGTTCTTCAAGTGAGAGGTTTGGCTCACTTTAGTGGCATTCTTGTGGCACGTGGTGTCCAGTGAGGGTATTCAGTTGGATCCGAAGAAGATAGAGTTGGCTCAGACCGTCCTCAGCTACAGAGATTCTATGATTTCTCGGCTTGGCCGATTATTATCATTATTTCGTGCAGGGTTTGTCAGGATCCAAAATCCATAAGGTCATGATGGAACCGGACACCACTGTCAGGCAAGCCAATCATTAAATGGTTAAGTTAAATTTTCTGTTTTAGCATTTTTGAAATCATTACCTTTCACTTTATTACATAATAACTGAATAAAATCCGCTAAGTGAATATGATAGTTTAATATTCAATTTTAATAAAATATATCCCAAACACATCCCAGAACCCAGTGTCACAATTGCATGAGCAAATTCTAAGAATTACACAAATACTACAAAGCTTGTCCGAAATACAAATTGGACAAGGAATTTAAAATGAAAATAAATACAATATGAGGGAGACTCGATCGACTGCGGGTCGTCTCCGGATGGTGCAACTCGTCTAAGTCTCCAAG
This sequence comes from Nicotiana undulata, assembly GCA_005239495.1. NCBI lineage: Eukaryota > Viridiplantae > Streptophyta > Magnoliopsida > Solanales > Solanaceae > Nicotiana > Nicotiana undulata. The sequence goes on along the minus strand of ML276499.1, from coordinate 3,017 downwards.
TCAGCCACATCGCTATGAAAGTACCTATGCAATAAAAATGCAGAGCAAGTGTAGCATGAGTACGAAAATAACACGTACTCAGTAAGTATCCCGCCTAACCTCAGAGAGGTAGTGATGAGAGGTCGAATTAGACACTTTCTAGAAGTCAATTTAGTATAATCAAGTGCGGCACTAAGCGAGAATATCATTGGCAATTTAATAAAAACAGGGATAAGTAATATCAACTTCTTTCACATTTAACACTTTAAATCTTCGTCATTTCAGTTGGAAATTTAAAACTTCATAGGCCAATGCCGAGGGTCGAACGGCGCGGACCAACAATAATAAAATATGCACTGCTGAAGGGTCGAATGGATCGAACCATAGATGCATCTATTTCCCCCGCTCGCGAATCGATCATGCGACGCAGTCATATATAAATAATACAGTTATCCTGCTCGCGAATCATACATGCGACTCAGGAACCCATAGATACACATATTCACACAATAAGTCAACATTTTTATCAAGAAAGCAGTTACTCAAGAAAGTGGTAAAATTCTCTTTTATGGAACACGAAAATAGTATTTAAATCTTTGTCTGGAAATTCATTTGCCAAGTTTAATAATGTTTAACTATTATAACTTTATCAGGAACACAATTACCCATGCAAGAATCAATTCTCTTTTTAAATGATTAAGAAAGTAAACTCTAACCTTCTTAGGTAATCAATTACTAATTCGATAGCATTAATAGTCTAATATTATTTGCAAGATCACAGGTACAACACGTACGGATGCTAGTGGGTCCTAGACTACCCGGACACAAGCCTAATAGTAGCTACGCACGGACTCCCGTCACCTTGACGTACGTAGCCCCCGCAAATAGTAGCACATAATTAATTAGTTCACCTATGGAGACAATTCCCCCTCACAAAGTTAGAAAGGAGACTTACCTCGCTCCGAAATTCCATAATCGGCTTCCAAGCCCTTCCGACGACTCCAATTGATGCACAAAGCCCCAAAATAATTCAAATAATGGGCAAACCAATAAAACTTCACTCTAATACTTGTAAAAATTAAAATTATATAAGTTCCCAACTCCGCTCGAAAAGTTACCAAAATGCCCTCGGGTCCACGTGCTCGGATTTCGAAATTTCTCGAAGATAAATTCTACCCATAGCGTTTCTAACTCAAATGTACAATTTTCTCTAATTTTCATGCTCAAATTCATGGTAAAAGTCCAAAGTTTCAAATTCTAGGTCTTCCCCAAAAATCCCAAATTTATACTAATTTTTCCATGTCTAAATCCATGTAAGAGCACATATTTAACTCAAAAATAGGAAGAAATCACTTATCTAGTGTTGCTTGGTGAAAATCCCTCCTTGAGCTCTCCTAAATCGTCCAAGCCAAATTAAAGAAATGAAAGAAATGGGCCAAAACTCGCTTTTAAAACAATCTGCCCAGGCTTCATCGAGTTGTACCTTGCGCTGTGCAGGTTATACATCACATTATGATTTTTCCCTGTTGTACACCTTCTATTAAAACGCCCATAACTCCTTGTAGAAATATCCAAATGACAAACGGTTTGAAAATTTAGAAACTAGACTCGACGACCTTCTATTGGATAGGTTGTAAACCACATAACTCTTTATATATTCCTAGATATGAACTTCCAAAGTAGGCTCCATGCATCAGTAAATTCTGTCAAAACTGCTTCACCATCCATCTGCAATCGATCATAACTATCTGATCCAATGTCCAAATCATGAATGATTTAACCTTCTAGAAACTAGAATTCAAGGGCTAAAACTTTTATCTTTTGACAATTTTCAGATTCCTTATAGATGTTGATATATATGCCTCCAAAATCAGCTTCACGATGCACCAGTTGTTGTCCAAAAGTGCAGCAGAAATTTCTGCAGTTTTTTTTGTCCGAAATTCATTTCGTTAACCTTCCGAAATCCACCCGAGGACCTCGGGACCTTAACTAATTACACCAACATGTCCCAAAATATGAAACGAACTCGCTTGAGGCCTCAAATAACATCAAACAACGTTGAAATCATGAATCGCACCCAAATTCAAGCTTAATGAACTTTAGAACTTGAAACTTCCACATTCGATGCTGAAACCTATCAAATCACGTCCGATTGACCTCAAATTTTGCTTACAAGTCACATTCGACATTACGGACGTATTCCAACTTTCGAAATTGGAATCTGGCCGCAATATCAAAAAGTCAAACTCTCGGTCAAACTTCTCAAAAACCTTCAAATTTCTGTCTTTAGCCAAATGACTTCAAAATGACCTACGGGCCTACGAATTCACTTTCGATCGCGCTCCCAACTCCAGAATCACCATACGGAGCTATTCCCAGACTCAGAAACCCAAACGGACATCAATAACACTGAAATGCACTTCAACCCAGACTTATAAAATTCCTTCTAAAATGCTAACTTCCATAATATACGCTGAAAAGGCTCCAAGGTTATCCAAAACCCGATCCGGACATACGTCCCAGTCAGAAATCATCATACGAACCTGCTGGAACCTTCATATTATGATTCTGAGGTCGTTTACTCTAAATTCCAGTCTTAGTCGATTCTTCAAACTTAAGGCTTCTGAAATGAGAATTTTCTTTCCAATTTGACTCCGAACTTCCCTAAATTCAACTTCGACCACGCCTACGAGTCATAATACCTGAAACGAAGCTACTCATGACCTCAAACTGCTAAACGACGAGCTAGAGCTCAAAACGACCTCTCGGGTCGTTACATTCTCTCCCACTTAAACATACGTACGTCCTCGAACGTGCCAAGAACTGCTCTGGAGTTATCTGAAATCAATGTTTAACACCTTGTGCACCTGCCCTTGCTACCACAACCTAGTTTAGCACATTAGCTTGATCAAATCTGAAGACATCCTCTTTTATCCATACAATAAGCTTAGAACCCAGTTCCAACACCTGAAATTCTTTGCCAGGCATGTTTCCAATATATAAACACCGTATCAACTACCACACGAGGTACCAAAACA
>ML276496.1:491-15959 GCA_005239495.1 Nicotiana undulata | reverse complement strand
TTGGCTAGCCTAGTTCCACTATAGGCGCCATCACGACCTGTTAGGATTTGGGGTCGTGACAACGCCACAACAATATTGGATCGTACTGCACGCCACAACAATATAGCGCTTGGGCAGAAGGAGCCCCTCCGGAGTCTGTACATCCCAAGTGAGCACATGTACCTATTGAGAGTGTATATTAAGGGTTGAGAGCTGAGAGTATGAGTTGTTGAGATAAGTTGAGTGACTGCTGCCTTAAGAGGTTGTACTTGCTTTTTGTTGCACTTAGTTGTTATCTATTGTTGTTGTTGTGAAATTTCAGGAAGATTTACATCTGGTTTTACTTGAGCTCAAACCGATTTGACTTAAACTGCCGGATTTGAAAGCATGTTCACTCTTTACTGAAAACTTTTGAAATGAACTGCATTTTCATAGCTCCCCACTTCTTCTCAGTTCCTTATTTAATTCGGCTACTTTCTTATTTAGTTTTACTCATGCTACACCTTGTACTTCTTGTGCATATCCAGGTGTACGGGTCCCGCGGTCACTGAGTTCGTGCGCGAGCTGATTATCAGAGACTTACGAGGTAGCTGTCGGCGTTCGCAGTCCTTGTTTCTCCTTTCTTATTATCTTTCCTCTCTTGTATTGGCATTTGGCACAGACTGTAGTACATTTCGTTTCTATATTGGTTGTTAGATGCTCATGGCTTAGTGATGCCCCGATGTCGGGCTATTATTCCGCACTTGTGTTTTGGGTTTTACCCTGTTGTTATGTAAACCTCAGTTAATTTAATTGCCTTAACTCATTTCTGTCATATATTGAAAGCATATTGAAAGTGCCAGCTTGCCTAGTTGCACGATAGGCGCCATCACGACGGGTTAGGTATTTGGGTCGTGACAAGAACTTTGGTCAAATTGCTCAGGTAAAAATCATGATTACCATCAAATAGGTTGCGACTAGAACTAAACTCTCCAATTGAATGGTAGAGATCAAAATTTGGTGGGCTGTAGCTTCGATTTCGAGTCCTGAACAACAACTCTATTTTCGTGATTTCTCCTTCTTTTTTTTTGCAATTAAGTTATTGTCTCTTTGGAGAAATTTTGTAACAATCTTATTATTATAGTGGAGTTTTTTGGATTTTTCGGATCTCGTGGTTTTTACCTTCGATTTGAAGGGTTTTTTATGTTAAAAATTTAGTGTTCTTTATCTTCTTTATTTCCAGGTCCGCCTCTTTCACGACATAACACCGGTATAAGAGTCTTGGTTATTTATCTGGGTTTTTAATGGAACAGAGTTGAATATAAACAAGATGATATGTTTAAATGCGAGCGATTATAATTTTTGGAGAAACAAGATTAGAATTTCGAGCATCAGAAAGTATGTGGATGTATACGATAATGGGTTGAAGACAATGTTCGCAAACATATTGCGAATGAGACACATGTGAGATTATTGTGAGAAAAGCTAGAGGCTTTTTATGCTTTAAAAATTGGAAACAACAAGTTGTTCTTGCTAAAGTAATTGATGACCTTTAAATAAAGGAGGGCAATCCAATCCTTGATCATATAAATGATTTTCATGGTATCCTTGAACAACTGAAAGGAAGTTAATTTTAATGATGAGATACAAGGACTTTGGCTTCTTCTTACTCTGACAGATTCTTGGAAAACTCTTCATGTTTCTTTGAAAAATTCAGCACCTGGTAGTAAGCTGACCATGGCATATGCCAAGAGTGGCATGTTGAACGAGGAAGTAAGGAGAAAATCTCAGGGTTCGTCCTCACAAGCAAATGTTTTAATTATAGAAGATCGAGAAAGAAATTGAAAAAAGGTTCGAGGAGCATAGGTAAAAGAAAAAGTATGTCAAGGTCCAAATATCTCAATTATTCATGATACCACTGTAGCAAGAAAGGACATATCAAAAAGTGCTGCCACAGGTTGACACAAGACACTAGAGAAGGAAAGAAAGTTAAAAATACCGAGAACAATATTGTTGTTAATTTTCGAGATGACCTTCTTTTTGCTTATGATGAAAGCGTCATCAATTTGGTATTCTATGAGACTAGTTGTATAGCAGATTCTGGAACTATCTCACATGTCACACTAAGAAAAGACTTTTTCTCATCCTATACTCCTGTTGACTCTGAAGTGTTAAAGGTGGGAAATTCCAATGAGGTTAAGGTGTGTGGTGTTGGCATAGCTTGCTTGAAAACTAATAATGGTTCAACGTTAGTTCTTCAAAATGTCAAACATGCTCCAAACTTTCCTTTCAATTTGATCTCCGCAGGAAAATTGATGATGAATGTTACCATAATGCCCTCTTTAATGGCCAATAGAAACTCATCAAAGACTCATTAATAGTAACTTGAGGAGTCAAGTCCTTTCATTCATATGTGACACGAGTCTCTATTCTAAGTGACTCTATAAATCTAGTGGAAAGTAAAACTATATCATAATTGTGGCACAACGGATTGAGTCATATGAGCGAGAAGGGATTACGTGTTTGACCAAGGAAATATTTCTGTTTGGAGTGAAACAAGCAAAGCTGAAAAGGTCTATCGATTGTTTAGCTAGAAAACAGAAAAGGATTCCCTTTTATAGCCATCATCTTTCAAGAAAGCCCGAATTATTAGAGCTATTACACTCTAATTTGTGTGGTCCTTTTAAAGTAAAATGTGGTACACCTTACTTTGTGAACTTTATTGATGATCATTTTCGCAAGATTTGATTGTATCCTCTGAAACCTAACGATCAAGCACTTGGCACGTTTATGGAATTTTAGGCCTTAGTTGAGAGACAAACATGGAAGAAATTCAAATATATTTGCACTGGAAATGGAAGTGAATTTTATGGTATGTTGGATAACTATTCCAGAGAACAAGGAATTCGTTATCAGAAAACTCTACCCAAGATGCCTCAATTGAATGGTTTGGCAGAGGGGATGAATAAAACTCTAGTTGAGAGAGTTAGATGCTTGCTTTCATAGGCTAAACTTCCAAATACATTTTGGTAGGAAGCACTTAATACTGTTGCTTATGCTATCAATTTGTCTCCTGTTGTTGCTTTGGATAGAGATGTCCGAGATAGAGTTCGGTTTGCCAAAGATATTTCTTATGATCACATGAGAGTTTTTGGTTGTAAAACTTGGGTGCATTTTTCTAAAGATGAGAGATTGAAACTGGATGTCAAAACTAAGCAATCCATCTTAATGGTTATGGTCAAGATGAGTTCCGGTATCGTTTTTATGACCTAGTTGATAATAAACTCATTAGAAGTTGCGATCAAATATTCCTTGATGACCGGACTATTGAAGATATTGGTATAGTTGAGAAGATAAATTCTCATAGTAATGAGAGCTTAGATGATATTGATCTTGTTTATATGCTAAGGCACCTATTGCACATAAAGGAACCCAAGACAATGATGAAGATAGTGATCAAAATCAAAATAATCATCATGGTATAGATGTTATGGATGCTCCAGTTGATGAAGTTGTAGGTGATCAATAACCAATTCTTGCTCAGGTGACTATTTTGAATGCTCCCGAAATCTCTCTTGGAAGATCTACACGGGGAGATATAAAAATTCATGTGATATCCTCGTGATGAGTGTGTACTTTTGACTGACATGGGAGAAACTGAGAGTTATGAAGAAGCCATTCAAGATACTCATAAATATCACTGGATAGAATCCATAGAAGATGAGATGAAATCACTCCATGAGAATGGCACATATGAGTTAGTGAAATTGCCGAAAGGTAAGCTAGATTTATAAAAAAAATGGATACTCAAAGTAAAGAAAGATCAACATACCTATGCACCAAGGTAGGCGAGGTTATTGATTAAGGTTTTTGGCCAGAAGAAGGGAGTTGACTTTGATGAAATTGTTTCCCTTGTTGTGAAGATGTCTTCTATTCGTGTGATTCTAGGCTTAGCCGCAAATTTGGATTTAGAGCTTAAGCAGATGGATGTAATGATTATTTTCATAGTGATTTTCATGTAGATATTTATATGGAGAAACCCGAGGTTTTGTAACTAAGGGAAAAGAAAACTATGACTGCGAATTAAAAAAGCGCTTGTATGGATTGAAACCTGCCCATGCAATGGTATTTGAAGTTTGAATCTATTATAGAAAAATAAGGGTACGAGAAAACTTCTTCAAATGAATGTATTCTTCCAGAAATTTTCTGATGATTATTTCATCATCTTATTGCTTTATGTAGATGATATTATTATTGTTGGCAATAATAAATCAAAAACTGCAATGCCTAAGAAGTAATAGAGCAAATCGTTTGCGATGAAGGATTTGAGAACAGTAAAGAAAATTTTGGGCAATCAAATCCACTGACACGAAGATAGAAAGAAGTTACTCTTATCCCAAAAGCAACATATTGAGAAGGTACTCAAGAGGTTCAATATTACAGATGCAAAAGTAATTATTACTCTTCTTGCTAAACACCTTAAACTAAGTATTAGTTAGAGACCATCTACTTATGAAGAGTAAAAGGTGATATCTCGTATTCCTTACTCTTCTGTTGTAGTTTGATGTATGATATGGTTTGCACTAAACGAGATATTGCACATGTCGTTGATACTGTTAGTAGATTTTTTTCTAATTCTGAATAAGAATATTAGGATGCAGTAAAAGGGATATCAAGGTATCTGAAAGTTACAACGGATTTGAAGTTGTGTTTTGGCAGTGGCTAGCGTAAACCTGTTTGTTACACATACTCTGATATAGGAGAAAATCTTGATAATTCAAGATCCACTTCCGGTTATTTAATCACTTTCGCAAGGGGAGTTGTTTATTGGCAATCTAGACTACATAAGTGCATAGTTCTATCCACCACAGAAGCTTAATATATTGTTGTCACCGAAGATGCCTAAGAATTATTATGGATGAAGGAGTTTATTAATGATCTTGACTTTGAGAAGTCAAGTTATATCTTATTTTGTAATAATCAGAGTGCTATATATCTTACCAAGTACTCAACTTTTCATTCTAAGATGAAACATATAAATAGAACGTATCATTAGATAAAAATAGTGGTGAAACAGAAATTATTTGAAGTTGAGAAGATAAACACTGATGAAAATCATTCGAATATACTGATGAAAGCGGTGATTGCAGATACACATGATTTTTGCAAAAACATTGACATGCATAAAGCTTGTCAATATTTTCTCTACTTAAAGAAGTATTAGAATTGAAGTAATCAGGTGTCATGCAGAAGCTAGTAAGGCAAAGCTTGAACGATCATAAATCAGACAATAAAAGTGAAGTATACCTAAAGAGACATAAATTTTTAACGTGGTTCTATCAATTGACCTACTTCCATAGGCGGAGATAAGCAATCCACTTTATAAAAAGAGTATAAAATATCAAGAGAATAACCTTAATAAAGGCGTAGACAAGTGGGAGGATAACCATTGTCTCAAAAATCCCCCCCTAAACAAGACTCTTAGATCCCTTATAGAAGTACATTGTAGATGCTACTAAACAAGAAGGAAGGATTAGCCAAATATGAAACATTTATTTTTCTTATCGTAGGAGAAAAAATCAATCATGGTAAATATGTTGTCCTTCCTTCAAGTAATAGGAAAACCAAATATGGTAAGAAAATCATAACAAATACCTAACAATTTCTTTCCCATACTAAATTGCGCTTTCATCAAACTTCTTTTTAAGTTAATTTACCAATTTCCCTAAATAGTGACCCCATCAAGCTCATGAGCTTATTATCTTAGGTCGGGACAAGTTGATAGGACCCCCTTTTTTACGTTCATATGTTCCCACCGTATGGTGACATGGGGGGGAGAAGGAAAGAGAAGGATGGGGTTTCTCTCTCTTTTGGCATAGCGGGTCCCTTGTGGGAAGCTCACACGACAGGCTATTATCTCAGTGGTAGAGCGTTCCCGTGATAATTGTGTCATTGTCTCTTGACTTTGAGGGCTCTCATCCACATGGATAGTTATGCCTAACCCTAAGATGTGGATTATTGAAGGCACATTAGAATGTACTCCTCCTGTTCGAATTGGGGTTTGAAACCAATCTCCTCCTCAGGAGGATAGATGGAGTGATTCGGGTGAGATCCAATGTAGATCCAACTTTCGATTCATTCATGGGATTCGGGCGGTCCGGGGGACCACCACAACTTATCTCTTCTCGTGAATTCATACATCCCTTATAGTGTATTGTAGGCTATCTCTTGATTTTAGGTTCTACCTCAATGGAAAAATAAAATGGAGCACCTAATAATGCATCTTCACAGACCAACAACTACGAGATCACCCCTTTCATTTCTGGGTGATGGAGGGATCGTACCATTCGATCCATTTTTTTCTTGACTCGAAACGGGAGCACGTTTAAAAAAGGATCATAGAGTGTCTATGTTGGGTCAGGAGGGTCTCTTAACATATTTTATATTCTTCTTATCGGAATTATTTCACAAACACTTGCCACGGTAAGGAAGAAGGGGGAACAAACACACTTGGAGAACGCAGTACAACAGAAAGTTGGATGCTGCATTCGGGAAGGATGATTCTGTCCAAATTGGTGGTACCATAGGTGCGATGATTTACTTCACGTGAGAGGTCTCTGGTTCAAGTCTAGGATAGGCTGTTGCACTAGGGAACATAATAGAAGAAGCATTTGACTACTTCATACATACTCCACTTGGCTTGGGAGTGATATAGCTCAATTGGTAGAGCTCGACTCTTGCAATTGGGTCGTTGCAATTACGTGTTGGATGTCTAATTTTCCAGACGGTATTGATAGTATTTTGTACTTGAACCAGCAAGAACACTATTTTGACTGAAAATACAAAATTTACCCCGTCACCCCATCCCTAAATTGCATTCCATTCTCTTCAATCTTCTCTTTGATCGCTTTTTTTGAATTATATAATATTTTTCTAAAATAAAATTTTCTTTTTGCGAGGGGGTCTGACACGTTAATAGAGAAAGAGAAGGAGAAAATAACCTTCGGGGAGATTTGAATCTTGCACTTAAGTAAATATGATAGAATTATTAGAATGAAACTCCAATATAAAATTAGCTAAATATCTTAATGTCTTTGCAGATGACAGTTAACTGTATATGCAATAGTTATATTTCATTTTATGAGCAGGAGATAAAGAAATTATAATGAGAAAAGTAGATGTTACTATCAAAATCACCAATGAAACAGTGACTCAGACCTTACCTGAGTTTCAAAGGTGTTGGGCTTCAATGGTGGAGAGGGGATGGCCCTTACTCCATGAGAGAGAGAGAGAGAGAGAAGAATGGAGAAGAGAACAAAGGAGAGTGAACATTCTAGAATCTGATTCCTTGAATTAGAAAACTGAGTGGAGTTACCACTATATACACGGATAAGATGAAAACAACCAACTAATTGACAGCTGTCAACTACTCCACTAACTAACTAACTAACTGCTAACTATTCTACTTAACAACTAACCACTTAGAGTAACAAACTAAGTAAGTAAAATAGATAATTAATCTTAACACCCCCTTCAAGTTGGAGGTGTGGTAAACACCACCAACTTGCCTAATGTAGCACTATGCTTGATTCCCGTTAAAGCTTTAGTCAGAATATCTGCTAGCTGACTATCTGTACTGATATGGTGGAATGAAATCAAGCCTGCCTGCAGTTGGTCACATACAAAGTGACAATCCACTTCTATGTGTTTGGTTCTTTCGTGGAAGACTGGATTCTTGGCAATGTTGAATGCAGACTGACTGTCATAGAATACTGAAATAGCCATGGAAAAAGGGACAGTCAGTTCTTCAAATAATCTGCTCAACCATACTAACTCCACCACAACTTTCCTTAGAGTTATATACTCTGTTTCTGCAGAGGATAGAGATATAGTTTCTTATTTCTTAGACTTCCAGCTGATGGGGCTATTTTCTAGAAGTACCAAATAACCTGAAACGAATCTTCTGGAGTCAGGGCATGCTGCCCAATCAGAATCACAATAGGCTTTGTCCGTGCAATCTGCATCTTTGGACATGAAGATTCCCAAAGTAGGGTTATTTTTCAGGTTTTTGAGTAGATGGAATGCTGCCTTCAAATGAGGCTCTCTGTGCTCTTGCATAAACTGACTTAAATGTTGGACACTACATGCAATGTCCAGCCTAGTATTAGTTAGAAAATTTAGTTTTCCCACCAGCTTTCTATAGTAAGTAGGATCTTGTAGGATGGTTCCTTCCCTGGCTATTAGCTTTATGGTGGGATCTAAGGGTGAGGAACAAGGCTTGTGATCTAGGCAATTGTATTCTTTTATCATGTACAGTACAAACTTCCTTTTAGAGATTATAGCACCATCATCTTTGTACATGACTTCCAAGCCTAGGAAGTAATGCAGTTGGCCTAGGTCTTTGATCCTAAATGCTCATGTGGGAAGGCTTTTAGCTGTACAATCTCCTATTGACAAGTCCCAGTAAGTAGCACACCATCTAAATTTACTGCAACACATACTGAGGACTCTCTATTTCTTTTGTAGAATAGAGAGTAGTCATTCATGGAATGTGTATAGCCCTTTGAACATAAAGCCTCAGTCAACTTTGCATACCATTGTCGACTAGCCTGTTTCAGACCATATAGAGATTTGTTCAGCTTGCAAACCAGTCCTAGCTTATCCACAACAAGTCCATGGGGCACTTGCATATACACTTCCTCATTGAGATCCCCAGGAAAAAAAGCGTTGTTCACATCTAGCTGAGATATGGATCGCCCTTTTTTCACTGCTGGGGATATCAATGCTCTTACTGTTGTCATCTTCACCACCGGTGAGAATGTTTCCGTGTAATCAATTCATGCCTGTTGAGTGTAGTCTTTGACAACCAATCTAGCTTTGAATCTTTCAATACTGCCAAATTTATGCTTCACTTTGTAGACCCATTTGAAACATATTGCTTGCTTCCTAGGTGGTAAAGCTACTAGGTCCCAAGTGTGATTAAAGTATAATGCTTCAAAATCTTGTGTCATTGCAGCTTGCCATGCAGGATCAATAGCTGCCTCCTCCTATGATGATGGTTCCATGTCATGAAAAACATTTCTCACAAGAATCTGACTGTCAGAAGTTAATAGATCAGAGGCAACATGGTGATTCATAAAACACAAGGCATTTAGAGAGCTAGGATTTGATTTAAGGTTAGGAAGGGGATGTACATAGTCTTGCAAATAACTAGGTGGTCTATGTGTCCTCAGAGATTGTCTCTGTTATATAGGTTCTATATGGGATTGTTCAGTGTAAAGTTGTGGTGAAAAGGGTAATGGGGAATTGGGCATTGTAGAAGGTGACGGGGAGACAACATGTGTAGGTGACATAAAGATGGATATGTTGTCACCAGGACTCCTTTGGTCATTGAGAGTTTCAGACAAATGTTGTGTGATGTTTGTGTTACCATAAGGTTGTTCACATAGAGACTCAATGAAGGGAATTGAATGAGGAACACATGGTTGGGAAGATGCATTCATGTTGACTGCAAATGGAAAGATGGACTTATTAAAGACTACATCTCTGGAGACAAGAATCTTTTTAGTGTCCAGACTTAGAAACTTTGTATCCCTTTGTGTTGAAAGGTTAACCAACAAATACATGTGGTGTTGTTCTAGGTTCAAACTTGTCCCTGTGTGGTTTAGGTACAGTAGGGTAGCACAGACAACCAAAAGTTTTTAGGTGAGAATACTTTGGCTTTCTCTTATAAAACAACTCATATGGAGTCTGGTTTTTAATAGAGGTGGAAAGTCTGTTTACGATGTTGGTGGCACAAAGTACACATTCACCCCAGTATCTTAGGGGCAGTTTGGATTGACCGAGAAGTTCCCTAGCTGTTTCAAGGAGATATTTGTGTTCTCTTTCCACCATACCATTCTGCTGTGGGGTGTAAGGGCAAGTTCTTTGGTAGATAATACCCTTAGATTGGATAACATACTTGCTTCCGTATTGGTGAACTCTTGTCCATTGTCTGTCCTTATAACTTTGACAGTTACTGCAAATTGGTTTTCCACCAGGTTAATGAATCCTTTGAGCACTTGGAGGGCATTGCTTTTGCTAGATAAGAGGTGAGTCCAGGTGGACCTATTGAAGTCATCCACTATAGTCATGAATTATTTGTATTTGTCATGTGTAGAGAAATGATATGGTCCCCACAAATCAATATGTAAGAGTTCAAAAATTCTATTGGTGGTACTAGTTTTATGAGAAAATGGAAGTCTTTCTTGTCTGGCCATTGGGCAGATGGTGCAACTGAAAGTCTGTTTGGAGTAAAACATTACAGGAATAGAGGAGATGTTTTTTATTTTGATAAAGGGAACATGTCCAAGTCTGTTATGCCACAATATATCCACATTGTCTCCAATACACAAATGAGAAAATACACTAGAAATTTTAGAGGATTAATTCACTAGAGAAAACTGTTATTCAGTACTTGCACTTGAGCTATTTACAACTGGATAAGAGGGAACACACTTATTGACATATAATGTCTTATTTACACTAGAATGAGAAGGACATTTTGTATTACAAGTTCAACAAGTAATAAAAGATAAGAGGGAATCAGTGGTCTTTACTACAGAGCTTGCACTGTTGTTCTTCAAGCAGCTTGGGCACAAGATGTGCAGCCCATCCTTGACTCTACCAATCACCAGAGGCCTCTTCATTGAAGGGGCCTGCAGTATACAACAGTGCTTAATGAAGGCAACAATGTAGTTGAGATGAGAGGCGAAGGAGTAAACAGAGATAAAGTTATATCTAAAAGAAGGAACAAACATCACCGTGTCTAAAGTGATATTAGGAGTAAGCACAACATTACCAATCTCTATCACCTTTACTTTATATCCATTTGGAAGTATGACAAGTAAAGTATAGGGTAAGGTGATTATGTTGGTTAATAAGAATATATTAAAGGTCATATTGTTTGGTGCTCCTAAATCTGTAATCTATGAGTCAGTTTTGTTTTTAAAACATTCACATGGCAGTTTACCAAAATCAATAGAGGAAGTGCAAGCTATGATATTTGCAAGTTTGCTGCTCCAGATGGAACGTTGGTACTGTTTGTGCATTCTCTTCCTCTTCCTAATTGAAATTGATGTAGCAGGTTCACTAGCTGACTATATTCTTCCTTTGTAAGGCTCACATTTTGAGCAATATAATTCTCATTATTAGCAGGTTGAGTATTTGTGGCTGCCACATATGCATTAGCCATTACTATATTTTCTCTATTGAACTTAGTGTTCTGGCTCCCATTAAGATTATGCCCATAGTTGGGATTTTGTCTTGGACTCTGATTAAAGTTGGAAGCTTGATTGTGGCTTGTATTTGGATTCTGATTTTGATTGAAACTTTGAGGATAGCCATGGAGTTTATGACACCTCTTTTTTATATGCCATGGTCTCTTGTAGTGATCACATAATGGTCTATTTCTATTATTGTGAATGTTGAGAGTAACTCGTTTTGAACGATCTTATGTCTGCCTGTGTTAACACTCAGGGCTGATGACTCAAGGGCCAAATGATTGTGAAGCTTGATTTCTCTCTGTCTTTCCTCTTGAATCAACGGTGAAAAAGCTTGTGCAATTGTGGGAAGAGGATTCATCATGAGGATACTACCTAACCATAGTGTATGTCTCATTCAGTACCATAAGGAACTGTATCAACCTCCTGTCCTGTTCAGCTTTGTGCATACCTTCCTTGGATCCACACGTGCAATTGCAAGTGCAATGAGATCTAGCGATTAGTGTTAGTAACCAGTAATATCAAGGGCTCCTGGGGACAAATTGTTGATCTCCTTTTGAATCTGGTACAATTTTGTTCCATTAGTTTGATCATATCGATCTTCGAGTTCGCTCCACAATTCAACTACATCTGTCACATACTCAACAATGTCTACAATTTCCGTATCTAAGGAGTTCAGGATCCATGAAGTCACCATGTCATCACACCTCTCCCACAATCGATACATTGACGAGTCTGGATCGATGAAACCTAGTTTATTTTTCACTGATAGGGCTCGTATTACACCCATTCTCCATGAACGATATCCAAAACCATCAAATGGAATAGGAACTAACGCTGCTTCTGGGATATCAGACGGATGGATGTAGAAAGGACTACTAGTATCAGTAGTTGGCTGGTTAGGGGATTTAGCCATGGATGGCATAGACTGTTCAATATCTCCGACTATAGCCATCTTATACAATATGTAATTTCTAGATAATTGAAGACTAGAAATCTGTAACTATAAATTTGGGACTCTGACAAAGAACAGAGTATGAATTTTCCAAAACTACAACTCAAAAATCGAAGAGAAAAGATTTTTCATGTGTGCGATCAAATTGAAATCTAGACTAATGGATTAAGATCTAATCTGATTTAGAGGGACGAGTCTAAACCTGTGGCTTGGCTCTGATACCATATCAAAATTACCAATGAAATAGTGACTCAGACCTCAGATAAGCTTCAAAGGTGCTGAGCTTCAATGGTGGAGAGGGCTTGGCCTTTACGCCATGAGAGAGAGAGAGAGAGAGAGGAGAACGGAGAAGAGAACAAATGAGAGTGAACATTCTAGAATATGATTCCTTGAATTAGAAAACTGAGCGGAGTTACCACTATGATGACCCAAAAGGGTCATCTTATTAATTAAGACACCATTCTGGGCTCATTGGCCTTAAAAATATTAATTTTATTTACCTCGATTTGTGTGCGCAGTCCGGGCGTGAATCTGAAAAGCTTTTATGTGAAAATATATGAAATAATAATTTTTGAGAGTTAAATTTGATTTTTAGTTGAATTTGGTCAATATTTTGAGTATACGGACCCGGACCCGTGTTCTGACGGTCTCGGAAGGTCCGTATTAAAATATGGAACTTGGGCATATGCCCGAAATCGAATTCTGAGGTCCCTAACCCGAGAAATGAATTTTTGATGAAAATTGTTAAAGTGAAATTTAAAGGAATTAAAGAAATAAATTAATGTTTGAACTCGTTGGTATCAGACCCGTAATTTTGTTCCGGAACCTGGTAGAAGTTTGTTGTAACACTTAAGTCCTATCTGTGAAATTTGGTAGAAATCGGAGTTTATTTGACGTGATTCAGACGTCCGATTGAGAAAATAGTAAATTTAAAATGTTCTTGAGGAAATCATGAATTTTGATGCTAAATCTGTAGTTTTAGATGTTATTTTGATGATTTGATCGCACGAGCAAGTTTGGTTGCGAAAATAGTGCATGTTTGGTTTAAAGCCCCGAGGGCTCGGGTGAGTTTCGGGTAGGCTTCAGGATGTTTTGAACTTATAAAAGTGTCACAACCCAAAAGTCATTAGTCGTGATGGCACCTAAGACGATCTGCTAGGTAATCCAACTAACTGAAAATACAATCCAAAACAGATTATAGAAAAATAGTAAAGAATTAGTTGAACATTTACAAATTGACCCAAGACCTGGTAGTACGAATCACGAGCTTCTAAGATTTGGAATTTCAAAATTGATACAAATAAATACACGTTATGCTTGAAGGTTACATAAACATATTAGCAATAAGCTAAGCTACCATGGACAAGTGGCAGCTATATCCAAACGCACGAACATATTCCGAATCAGCATCCGACGTCACCAGCAGCTCCGCTCCAAAAATCTGCACGCAATGTGCAGAAGTGCAGTATCAGTACAACCGACCCCATGTACTGGTAAGTATCTTGACTAACCACGTGGAAGTAGTGACGAGATTTGTGGGTAAAGATACTCATTAATAAACACTATAATGTAAACTAGCAACGGAATTAAAAGACAAAATAATAGAATAAAGTACACAATGCGACTGTAACAGGTAATAACGGAGTACCAAAAAGAATCATAATTCATCAGTTTCCAACATCTCAACAGGCACTTTCCTTAGAAAGAAAGCCCATGAACCACAACAATCACCTCATATACTTTCATAGTGTGATTAAGTACTCAAGACATCAAATCTAGCGGCACGGCAACACCCTTCATGCATTTATCTCATCCTCACCATATATGCGTAACATAGTACCAACCAAATGATAGAAATACCGACAATAGGAATGACAAGGAAGGGAAATATGCAAGCAGTAATAATAACCGAGAATGTATGGAACAACATCAGTAACAGAACATGATCTTCACAAGTTAACAAGTAAGGACATGAAGGACTAGCATGGTGGAAGACTTACACTAATGTGCAACAGAATAGATACAACATGAGTATAATTATAAAAGCAGGAAATAGGCATGGCATATGCAAGTTAAGCAAGTAGAAGACATGGACAACACAACAACAACTGAGATAGAGGTCAAGTACGGAACAATAACAACATACCACACAAATATATAATGATGACAATGACAACTCAAGGTAAAGGCGAAAATGTATACACGGAAAATAGATATCACCTCATAATGCATGTCCCTCATCCTCACTTGCACGGAAACTCCCTTCGTGTCATGACCTCACAATATTAAAAGCATAACAATATAAATGAAATGGCACAACATCACCCTTCGTGCTTTACACTCCTCCTCACATGATAATGAATATAAACAATGGAACGGCATCACCCTTCGTGCTTTAGACTCTATCCTCACATGATAATGTATATGAAATGGCACGACATCACCCTTCGTTCTTTACTCTCTTCCTCACATGATAATGTATATGAAATGGCACGACATCACCCTTCGTGCTTTACATTCTTCCTCAC
The DNA here is from genome assembly GCA_005239495.1 of Nicotiana undulata. NCBI lineage: Eukaryota > Viridiplantae > Streptophyta > Magnoliopsida > Solanales > Solanaceae > Nicotiana > Nicotiana undulata. The sequence continues at coordinate 1,257 of ML276496.1, read as the reverse complement.
ATGATAATGGTATGAACAATGGCACGACATCACCCTTCGTTCTTTATGCTCTTCCTCACTAAGCATATGAATATAAGAAAAGGCAAGGCATGAAGTAAAAATAACATCGAGGAGAGTGTTCAAATGAATAATACAACGTATTCCCAATCACGGAATTTCTAAGCCAGCAATGATTCAATAAGCCCTCAAGGGCCGTACAATTCAAGTACTTCCACAAATTTCACTTTTTATCAGTAACACAAGTATAGAATCCAGCACCTCAAATATAAACCGTAGCAAGTAGTAGTGATTACACATAGAGATTAACCAAACTAGACACATCAATGTATTCTCAGAATTCTATCAACTTTGATCAAGTGATATTAGGCTAAGTCTTGATTACTAACATTTTATACTATGTTCTTAATATCGGTAAAATGGGTAAGGCATGAATAAAAGAATTACGAAATTTTACAAAACACAATTATAGCACAATCTACCCTAGCATGGTTAACCCTCACACATATATATATGCTCCTCACCTCATATCTGTATCACCCTGTCACGACCCCAAATCCTAACAGGCCATGATGGCGCCTATCGTGGAACTAGGCTAGCCGACCATCACTTTACTACGCATTTATCCAATTATATTAGTTCACAATTAAATAAGAAGCAAGCAAACCACAACATAAATAATATAAATAAGTCTTAACGTCCCAATAATAGTCTAACAACCTCCCAAGAACTGGAGTCAATAGTCATGAGCATCTAAGAATAAATAAAT
>ML276495.1:3091-33152 GCA_005239495.1 Nicotiana undulata | reverse complement strand
TCTACTGTTTTTCATGGATTAAAGGCTGGGATTATGGTCTATAATCACCCATAATCAAGTTTTAATGACTAGAACACTTACCTCAATGAAGAACAAGGATTTTCCTCTCCAAAATCGCCCCCAGTGATTCCTTCACCGCGATCGCAGCCTTGCCCCTGCGATCGCATAGTGTTACGTCCTTTGACTTCCGCGATCGCAGCCTTAAGCACGCGATCGCGCTTCACCCTCACACAACATCACACAACCTCACGCGATCGCAACTGTGCCCACGCGATCGCGGTGCACCAGCTGCTCCCTCACGCGCCCAATTACTCTACGCGATCGCGAACTCCACTACGCGATCGCACTTCACACCCCGCTCAACTCACGCGATCGCGACCTCCTCCATGCGATCGCGAAGAACAAAAATCTGCCATTCCTCAGCTAACCCTACGCGATCGCGATCAAGTCCACGCGATCGCACTTCTTAAGACACTCACCCTACGCGATCGCGGACCATTCCTCGCGATCGCAGTGAACAAACTCCAGCTGCATAAACACCAGAAAACCAGCAGTGTTTTCAAGGCTAAACGAGTCTGTTAACCATCCGAAATCAATCCCGAGCCCCTTGGGACCCCAACCAAATATACCTACACATCCCATAACATCATTCAAACTTAGTCGCACTCTCAAAACACCAAAACTAACATCAAAACACCAAATTCACATCGGATTCAAGCCTAAGAACTTTGAAATTTCTAAAATTCACCAATGATGCCGAAACTATCCAAATCAACTCCGAGTGACCTGAAATTTTGTAGACAAGTCCAAAATGACATTACGAACTTGTTTCAACTGTCGGAATTCCATTCCGGCCCTGATAGCCTATTTTCCACTGTCGTCCGGAATCGCCAAAAACTAACTTTCACGAATTCAAGCCTAATTCTACACCGGACATCACAAAATTATTCTGAACACACTCCTAATTCCCAAATAACCTAAAGAAGCTATCCGAGCCATAAAATCCGCATTCCGAGGTCGTTTATCAATAAGTCAACTCTTAGTTGACTTTTCCCATTTTAAGGCTAGTCTTAAGGGCTAAGTGCCTGAATTCTCATTTAACCATTTCGATTCCAAGCCTACCAACTCTAACACATTAATAATAGAATAACCAATCTATAATAAGTCAATAGCAACGGTTAAAATGCAGGTTTTTATGTAACGACAGACCGAGTCGTTATAGTATGTGTGTTTATATATGTAATGACCCGGTCGGTCGTTTTGAGTTTTGTAGCCTAATTTCCTCATTTACTGTTTATTTTGTGCTCAATTGTTGTTATGTGACTTCGAAAGGAGTTGACTTATGTGTAAATGACTCCGAAAAAGAGTTGACTTATGTGTAAATGACTCTGAAATTGAGTTGACTTATGTGTAAATGACTCGGGAATGGAGTTTTGATGTTCATATAGCTCCGTTGGTGATTTAGGCTTGAAATGGCGAAAGTTGAAAAAATAGAAGTCTGGAGAGTTGAGAAGTTTGACCGAGAGTTCACTTTGTGATTACCGGGCTCGGATTTTAGTTCCGGAATTTGGAATAGGTATGTTGTGTCATTATGACTTGTGTGCGAAATTTGAGGTCAATCGGAGTTGGTTTGGTATGTTTAGGCATTAGTTTTGAAAGTTGGAAGTTCATAAGTTCATTCGGCTTTAATTGATGCACGATTCATGGTTTTAGTGTTGTTTGATGTGATTTGATGCTTCAAGCGAGTTCGTATGATGTTATAGGACTTTTTGGAATGTTTGGTTGAGGTCCCGGGGCCTCGAGCGGGATTCAGACCATGTTCAGCGCATTTCAGAACTTGAAGACTGTTGATCTGGTGTTGGTTTCCTTATATGCGATCACGAGAGGAGAATCGCAATCACGAAGAGTGTTGTAGGTAGTTGCGAATTTTTTTCTATGCGTTTGCGAGAGGGAGTAAACAGACTGGGATCAGCATTCTGACGGTCCCAGTGGGTCTATATCGTGATTTGGATCTTGGGCGTATGCCCGGAATTGAATTTCAAAGATCCCTAGCTTGAATTATCGTCATTTTTTGAAAACTAGAAATTTAAAGGTTTAAAGAATTCCTAAGTTTGACCGTAAATTGACTTTGTTGGTATCGGGCTCGGATTCCCATTCCGAGAGTTGGAGTAGCTTGGTTATGTCATTTGGGACTTACATGCAAAATTTGAGGTCATTCTGGATTGATTTGACAAGTTTCGGCGCGAGTTATAGAATTGAAAATTTCATAAATTCATTAAGTTCGAATCGAGGTGCGATTGTAGTTTTGACGTTGTTTGACGTGATTTGAGACCTCGATTAGGTCCACATTATGTTACGGGACTTGTTGGTATGTTCCGACGGGGTCTCGAGTGGCTCGAAAAAGTTTCAGACGAATTTCAGATCATTTTTCATCCTGGGCAGCTCTGGTTCTAGTGCTTCGCACCCCGCGACATTTTGGAGCGCAGGTGCGAATTCGCTTCTGCGACGTTGAGGCCAAGGATGTAATCTTAGCTTCTGCGAAGCTTTGAGCGCAGGTGTGATGGCCGCTTCTGCGTTTCAAGGATCGCAAATACGCATATGGCCGCTTCTGTGGTTTGTGTAGTGCTTCTACGCAGTCGCGCATGTGATTTTATTTTCCGAAGGTGCGGAATCTTGCCTGGAAAGCTTGCTTGGCAGATGCGAGATTTTTCTCTCAAAAGCGAGACAGCAGGTACGCAATAAATTTCCCCAAATGCGAAAGGACCTGGGCAAAATGCTTAAGTTCGAGGCTTTGATATTTTTGGTTTATTTTTGAGTTTGAAGCTAGTTGAGTAAGTATTCTTTATCCAAAATTAGTTATATTTTTCATACTTATTTACATTATTAATTAGTGAATTGAATGGAATAAAATTAGATTTTTGTAAAATCTTCCAAAAATAAAAATTGAGGATTTCAAGAGCGATTTGATATCGGAATTCGATAATTTTTGTATGGTTGGACTCATATCGGAATGGGTATTCGGATTTTATAAATTTTATCTGGTTCCGAGACATGGGCCCGATGTGAATTTTGAGTTGACTTTTCTATTTTAATTTGGAAACTTAGCATTTTCTTATGGAATTGATTCCTACAGCTTGTGTTGAGCATATTGAATTGTTTGTGACTAGATTCGAAAGCTTGTTCGAAAGGATATGTCGTGGTCGAGTAATTGCTTGAGTTGCAAAGCAAGGTAAGTGTCGTGGTTAATCTTGACTTGAGGAAATATGATGTGTTTGCCTATTTTCTACGTGATTAAATGTGTGGGTACAACATATATGAGAGGTGGCGAGTACTTATGCGTTGTAGTTGAGTTAAAACATGCAGGTGAAACTTGTTTCTTTTTTATTTATTGGCTATTTAATTACGATATCTATGTTTGGGTTAGGCTAATACTTGTTTGACATTATTTATGTATTTATTGCTCATTTAATAATTGTTGAATATCTTGGAAGTTGAGGTTGGAACCCTAGTATCATATTGAACGATAAATACAAATCCCCGCATTTAAATTATTTTTCCGAAGTTATATAATCCTTGCTCAAGGTAAGGAAGAGTGTAAAAGCATGAAGGGTAATGCCATACCGTTTTTATATTATCATTTATTGATTTATAAAGTGAGGAGGAGAATTAAAGCACGAAGGGTGATGTCATGCCATTTATATCATTTATTCATTATATTATGAAAGGAAGAAAGTTAAATCACTAATGGTGATGCCTTGCAATTTATATTATTTATTCATATATTGTGGCAAGTAAGAGGGTTAAAACACGAAAGATGGTACCGTGTCATTTCATGTTATTTATGACATCATTTCATGATAAGGATGAAAGTAAAAGCACGAAGGGTGGTGCCGTACCATTTTTATATTATCAGCTACCTGTTTTTATTGTTGATGATTTATTTGGCTACTACGTGATATTTCTCCTGCCGTAATTATCGTATTCTTTTCCTTTCGCGTCTTCCCTCCCAATTTCCACATTGTTAATCACTGTGTTCGTTACTGCTTCGTATATGTATATACTTGTACAACTTGTTTACGTAGGTGTTATGTCATAGCCTCATCACTATTTCGTCGAGGTTAGGCTCGACACTTACAAAGTACATAAGGTCGGTTGTTGTAACGATCCGTTCGGTCGTTACGTAGAATCTGCATCATATTTACTGTTACTACCTTGTCATAGGTTGGTTATACTGTTATGTTGTGTTAGAGTCGGTTGGACCGGGTTCAGAATGGTTATAGTGATATTTGAGTCACTTAGTCTCTAAAAATAGCTTTATAGTTGGAAAAGTCAACTGAGAGTTGACTTATTGGTAATAACCTCGGATGCAAATTTTATGGCTCGGATAACTTCATTAGGTGATTTGGGACTTAGGAGTGTGTTCGGAATAATTTTGTGATGGCCGGTGTAGAATTAGGCTTGAATTGGCGAAAGTTAGTTTTTGGTGATTTCCTGTCGGAAGTGGAAAATAGGCTATCGGGGTCGGAATGGAATTTCGAAAGTTGGAACATGTTCGTAATGTCATTTTGGATATGTCTGCAAAATTTCAGGTCAATCAGATATGTTTTTGGATAGTTTCGGCATCGTTGGTGGAATTTAGAAATTTCAAAGTTCATAGGTTCGAATTCGATGTGATTTTGGTATTTTTGTGTTGTTTTTGGTGTTTTGAAGGCTCGACTAAGTTTGAATGATGTTATGGGATATGTTGGTAGGTTTGGTTGAGGTCCTGAGGGCCTCGGGTGTATTTTGGATGCTCAAACGAGCACTTTTTGACTTAGAAAATTAGCAGTTTTTGCTGGTGTGTTGCAGGTTTGATTTTCTTATATGCGATCGCATTAGAGAGGTTGCGATCACATAGGATGGTTTTTTAGGCTCAGGAATTTCTCTATGTGATCGCATGTGCAAGGTCGCGATCGCAGAGGGAGGAAGGAGGAAGGCAGTGCGATNGGGAGGGGGGTTGGCTGATTGCTCTGTGCGAGCGCGAGTGTAGATACGCGATCACGTAGGGTAGGATTTGTAAGTGCTTCACGAACGCACTCCTTGAGTCGCGATCGCACAGTGTATATACCTGGACAGTATAAATAAAAATCCTCCGCGACCTTTGCCCACTTTTCCACCATTTTTGAACGGGGATAGAGCTTTTGGAGCAATTTTGAAGAGGGAAATCGATTGTTCTTCATTGATGTAAGGATTTTGGACCCCATAACTCTATTATATGTGATTAAGGACTAAATTAACAATGTTTAATTGGAGAAAATCAGTAGAAAAAGGTGAAACTAGGGCTTGAGATTATGAGACCTTTTAGGGATGATTTGAGGGCTCAAACGAACTCCGATTTCAGAGTTCTTTATATGTACGGACTCAGGAGAGCATGAAGATCGTTTTAGTATAAAGTTTGCCGAGTTCCTAGATGCGGGCCCGGGGTCGGGTTTTGGCTAATTTCGGGTTTTGTGCTTAAAGTTGATATTTTTCAATTGGAAATCATTCCCTTAGCATAATTTGATGTGAAAAATCTGAACTTGGTAGATTTGGAGCACTCGGAGGTTGATTCGAGGGGCAAGCGTGTTGCAGAGTAGCTTTTCAGGCTAGTTTGAGGTAAGTAATGTCTTTAAATCCTGTCATGAGGGTAGGAAACCCCGGACTTTACATCCTTTCACAGTTTTGGAGTGACGCACACACTGGATGACGAGTGTGGGGCGTGCACGAATTGGAAGTTTTGAAATATGTTCCTTTTTAGGCAACAATTGAGTTGCAAAACTGCTTTTAAAGCATATATTTTTATAGTATTACTATGTTTTGACATATTTAGGTTGTAAGCCATGTTTGGGGTCTAGTGCCGATCTGTTTGAACCCCTTGGGGTCTATTTTATGATATTCCTCACATAATAATTATAATTTTACACTCAGTCCTTCTTGTGAAATTGTTGACACTCATATTTGATGATAATATTATTTTCTGAAATGAAGTACTGTTTTGGGTCGAGAACCCCGTTTATTTATGGCCCGAGTGGCATGTTGAGAGTGTCTGACTGAGTGAGGCTGAGGGCCAATATTGTGAGGATGTTTATGATATGAGTGAGGCCGAGGGCCAATATTGTGAGGATGTTTATGATATGAGAGAGGCCGAATGCCTGAGTGATTGATGCCATGAATTGGCTTATTTATAGAGCTTGGGCTGTAAGAGGCCCTCTGGAGTCTGTACACCCCCAGTGAGCGCAGGTACCTACTAAGTGCGAGTGTCGAGTGACGAGTGATTGAGAGGCATGAGTGATTGTGAGGTGCTGAGTGACTGTTAGTGAGTGATGGTGAGGTGCTAAATGACTGTTAGTGAGTGATGGTGAGGTGCTGAGGGAATATGATGAGTGATGATTATGGCCCGAGGGGCAGGTTTATGATGATATTTTACTGAGTTTTGATTATGATTCTTTCATCTTTCAAACTGATATTTTTGGGAGTTTTACCGAGAAACATTTGAAAATATACTTGTTTCAAAGGATTGTTACGGAGACTGGTTTTCGAACTTATGTATAGTTTGTTGAGACTTGGCATTTTATTGTTTTGTGATTGGTGTATTTGTTGTTGTGAGTTTCTTATTCTTCAGACTGTGATTTATTTTCATTACTACTGAGTTGGCGTACTCGTCATTACTCCCTGCACCCCTGTGTGCAGATCCAGGTACTGGTTCGGAGCAGTAGCCATCTGAGTTCGTTATCGTCAGCTTTTGGGATTTCTAGGTAGCTGTCTAGCGTCCGCAGCTTCTCCATTTCCCTTTCTTTATTAGTATTAGTATTTTATTCCTAGACATTGTTTATGACATTAGCAGAGTTAGTTTTATTCTTAGATGCTCGTGATCGGTTGACTCCAGTCCTGAGGGATTTGTTTAGACTGTTAGTTTTTATTATGTTTTCTTAAAGACTTAGAGAAAATTTTATACTCAGTTTGCTTCTTATTATTGATTTTGAGAAATTATATTAAACCAAATGTGTAGTTATGTGATGGTTGGCTAGCCTAGTTCCACGATAGGCGCCATCACGATCTGTTATAATTTGGGGTCGCGACAGTTGTACTCATACTACACTCTACATTTCTTGTGTAGATACCGGAGTTGGTCCCATTGACATACCGTAGACTTGCTCGGATTCAGCTACCAAGAGGAGACTTGAGGTGTAGGTGCACGATGTTCGCAACTATGAAGTCCCCGTTTACTTTATCTTAGATGTGTATTTTCTTTCAGACAACTTTACGTTTATTCAGACCTTTATCTGTATTATTCTAGTAGCTCGTGCACTTGTGACACCAGATTCGAGAACGTATTTAGATATTTTAGTTATTATGGCTTTCCGCACTTTATTTCAGTTTCATCATAATTATTGTAGTAATTAACATCCGTTTAATTGGATTTTTTTAAAAATGGCTTAAGATTATTCTAATGTTGACTTGTCTAGCAAGTGAAATGTTAGGCGCCATCGCGATCCCGAGGGTGGGAATTCTGGGTCATGACGCTTAAGAACTTACATTTATCATATGGAATTGATTCATATAGCTTGTTTTGATTTTGTCAAGTTGTTTGTGAATAGATTCGAGTCGTTCGGAGGCCGATTCGTGAGGCAAGCGCTTGAAGAAGTAGATATTTGCGCGGTTTGAGGTAAGTAACACTTCTAAAATTGACTCTGAGGGTATGAATACATGAATTACGTGTTATATGGTTGGTATTGAGGTGACATACATGTGGGCGTGCACTGTAAGAATTATGTCTCGGTCGATTCCGTAGAATTGTGTAGTCAAATAATCTTGTTATTATCCATATATTCTCCATGTGTAAGAGGAATTGAGTTGTGATTCATGTTAGAAATCATGCTTAGGCTATATGCTGGTACTATTGGGATCCATAGAGATCGTGTTGCTGTTGAATAACTTGCTTAATTTGCAATCATGTACTCAGTCACATCTATCATTTGCATATCATATCTCAGTCTTTGTTGCCATATTGTGATACATCATATCATCATTGTTTGGGATGATTGTCATGATATTCGTGTGCCCAAAATACTTGAGAGATGATGACTGAGTGAGGCCGAGGGCCTGATTGTGAGGATGTTTATGGGATCAGGCTGCACGCCGCAGCATGCTTTATTGATTCATTCCATGATTGGCTTATTTTAGCGCCTGGGAAGGATCCTCCCCTCCGGAGTATGACTTACCAGCAGTGAGCGCAAGTACCTACTGAGTGCGAGTGCCGAGCGATTGGGAGGATTGAGTGACTGTGAGGAATGAGTGACTGTGAGGATTGAGTGACTGTGAGGAATGAGTGAATTGATACTCCAAAAGTATGCATATAATGTTATCACTGTGTTGCTTTACAATTGGAATGCATAATTGACATGTAGATATAGTGATGTATTGTTCCTCATTTCAGTCACACTTGGCATATTTTACTCGTATTGTACTTAAACTGATAAACTTGAAAGCATGTCCTTACATTTATGTACTGTTAACTCTGTACTTGGATTGTACCTGTTGAGCTCGTCACTCCTTTCAGCCCAAGGTTAATTTTGTTACTTATTGAGTACATTGGGTCAGTTGTACTCATACTACACTCTGCACTTCGTGTGCGGATCCAGGCACTTCTGGGTACGGCGACTGCTAGCTTTTGAAGCTTTATCTGATGGAGACTATCGAGGTAAAAGCCTTGGCGTCTGCAGACTTTGACTCTCCTTTTCATTTACTTGTACTGTTCTATCTTTCTATACAACGTTTTTAGCAGTCAAACTATGTTGTCATTTAGATGTTCATGTACTCAGTGACACCCGAATTTAAGGAAATATTGTATTGAGTCGTGGTATTTTCTTATCAGTATATGATTTTACTCTTAAACTTATTTTGTTATGTTTTCAAATTTAAAGATGCATGGTTTATTGTGATAGTCGGCTTGCCTAGTATTGCGATAGGCGCCATCACGACATGTGAGATTTAGATCGTGACAATATATCATTTTTTTGTTTGGAAACATAATATTAATATACCGTAATATTTCTTTTCAATCATAAGATTTTAAAAATTAGATGGAAAAAAAAAGAAGCATAAGAAATATAAGACTAGAGAACAACCAAGTCATTAACCGTCAATATGTGGGACCTATTTGTTACCAAAATTTCAGCAGAAATTCTCAACATTGATGGCTTCAACTTGTATTAGTGGAAGTATACATCTTTTTAGTCATCCACATTAAATTTTAAAAACGAAAGTAGTGTCACGAGAGTTTGAATTCAGAATTTAAACATGATAAATTCTAATATTTAAAATTTTAAGTATGAATAACTTGTATGCTTAAAAGTATGTTCAAAATTTAATATTTTCCGAAATTTTAATACTCCATAGCTTTTTACAATATGTATTTATATTATATGTGCTGAAAGTACTATATTCAGGTGAACTTGGGCCCATTGTATGTAGATCGCATCTGCTCTCTAGTGGTTATTTACCTTAATCAAGTCGAATACTTCTAAAAAGTTTTGATAGTTATGTTTTTTTTTTCGTCGCGTGACAAAAAGTATTTAGATATTAAAGTTCCATACAAAGAACTTTAGATAAGGGGAATCTTCTCATTGACTGAAATGAAGAGTCAACCAAGGCAATCTGGCACAAAATGCCTTGATATTGTAAAGACTGTTTTGCTATACATTATATTTGACCAAAATGAAGAAAGAATCCATCTTGTCATTTATTCATAAACGTCACATAGAAATTTATCAGGTGCAAATTCTAACACAAACGGGAAGTTGCATACTTGCATAAATAATATTGGTGAAATATCTCTTTTTATCTCATGAACAGTAATACCAAGAATTTTTAAACGGGTGTAAATTTAACACCGCTGATCAAAATATTAGGTACATGTGATTGTGCAAACTCACCCCTAAAGAATTAGATGGGGTTTCTTCCTGATTAGTTAGCTGTTCATTTGATGCCATTGCCATATCTTTCGTGTCTGACTAGTGAAGGACAACCCGGCTCACTAAGCTCATGTGATGCGTATAATTCAGATTTCAGAGAAAAGTTAGACAACATTAGCTCTTTTGTACGCGATCTTACTTTTCATCTCTTTAGCGGTGGCTCACTGATTATTTCCAAGTAAAAAAGTATATAAGAAAAGATCATCAACTCAAGTCCTTCAATTTTTTTTATCTGAACATTGATATTAGGGAGCAAAAATCTTCTTCATCACAAGGGATAGTAAGTCCCATATCATGGTTGAATCCAAATTCTTCTTCAGCCCTTTGAAGCAAACTTTGGAATTCAGGATGTGTCAACCAAGAAATGGAAATTATATATCTGCTTCTATTTTCACCCACATATACTACAAAATGGCCTTTTGGGACATCTTGAGGGTATCCATTCTCATTCTTTCCAAAGCTTGAACACCTTTTCATAATTTGTTTGAAGGCTGCAGTTTGAGTAGAGTGTTTGCTTAATTTCTTTAGAGCCATTTTGGTTCTTGATATGAGAAGAATTAAGGGGGAAATGTTCAATTGGGGTGGCTTAAAGTTTTGGTTTTTTTGAGTTGTATAGGGAAGAATTGAAAGGAAGGAGAGTATTTATAGGGGGAGATGGAAAAACAAAGGCACATGGAATGTGTAGGAACAGATGAACTAAATAGGTTTTGTGTAGGGATTAGTCTTGTATAAAGGCATTGAGTCTCTTTTGTTCTTTCTTCCATTGGTCCTATGCCCTACTTTTGTCACCCCACCTAAAAACACTAAATTGGACCACTCACCTCTCTATAGCTAACACCCAAAATGCAGCCCCGGTGACTGTTTCTTTTGTCTTTAATAAAAGGCCAGCTCGATGTACTTAGGCTTTCGTTGCGTGTACGGTTCGGAGAAGGGACAAATCACATTGAATGTATTGTATATAAAGTGCTTTGCGTGCATACTATTTTTATACAAAGTTATTTTCACGGCTTGAATATGTAATCTTACATGAAAGTAACTCTTCCAGTTGCACTAAGACTTTGATTGATAAAAGGTTTTTAATATAATAAAACTAATAATAATAATAAAGTTATCTTCGTTTAATCTGTAGGTCCCGAGTTGGAGCCAATGGGAGTAATCACTAATTCTTACGTTGAGTAGTCATGGTAGGAGCGAGGATAGTACATAGGGGGTAATGAGGGTACATTTTGTACCTGTATATTGTCACACCCCTTTTTTTTAACAAACTCTCACGAAAACCTCTTAAAATAAATAAAAAGGTTTTGCAAAGTTCGAAAGGATTTTTCAATTTTGAAAGTGACAGAAGATTGTGTTCAAAAGAATTAACTCAGAGTCGCCACCTGACATTTGGTTTCGGTGTGTCAGGTCACCGTTTTAAAAAAATAATTTTTCCTTTTAAAACACTTTGGACTCTAAACTAAGTCCGCACAAGGGATTCGGGTAAGGAGGTTCATTTGACTCGGGGAGAAGGTATTAGACATTCCCCAAGTCCCGTAACTAATACGGTTGCGTGCATGATCAAGTTGGCTTTAAAGAATACTCAGATTGAAGTAGAAAAAAAAAAAAANTGGGTTAAAAAAAGACCCAAATAAAAAAAAAAAAAAAAAAAAAAAAAAAAAAAAAAAAAGAAACAATTAAGAGAGGCTCGAGGTCGTCTCCACCTAATAAAAAAATAAAAATAAGAATAAAAACATTACGAGTTCTCCTTTCGGTCTCCAAATACAAATACTTCGGGGCATACTCCGGATAAAATATTCCGCTACCCTAATAGAACTAGTTCTAATTAATTAAAATAAATAATATTATATTGCAAAACTATTTTTGGTATTTTTCAAGATTATAAAAAAAATAAAAATCCTATTAAAGTAGTATGACTACAAAACATTAATGAAACTGTTTTTGTAATTTTCGCTTTTTGTGATAAAATAAAGTAAAAGAGTCAAAACAAGTTAAAATAACGACATTAGACCTAAACTAAATATTTTAACGCTAAAATGTATAAAATTTGGGGAGGGTCAAAAATTACATGTCTACAGCTGCCCCTCTTTGACTGGAATCACGAAGAGTTTTCAGACAAAGAACGACTAGACAGGTTTTTTGACCCGACCCTTATTTAGAAAGACCAAACACCTAAAGAAAGGAGAATGTGACTGAACCCTGGTATCTGAGCTGCCTACATATCCTTGGTTATAAAGGAATCAGGTCATGTGTAGTTCAGAAGTAGGAACAGTGATGGAGTATACCGAGGTGGGAATCCTATTGAGGTGCCGTTCCGTCGAGGTTCCGGTCCGCGACCCTGTTATTACATCAAAATCGAAAATAAAAAAGACTAACTAAGTCTGTCAGCTATGAGTTACAAGATTCCTATCTATAAGTCTTCCGAAGCTTGATCTTGAGTCTTGAATAGTCTTCATGCAGACTTTAGATTTGAACCTTGACGCTTGCTAGCTACATGTGATAATTCATTCTTCCACGGCTTCTTCGGAGCAAAACCGAATACGTCGTGCTCGTGACTCAGTCATGTCTTGAGCAATCCATATCTTGTCTCCGCTTCTACACTTGGATACTTATTTTTTTTGTTTTTCTTCCTTTATTCTAGATTGAGACTACTTCTGTTAGTCATCTCGTATTGTCGACTCGCATTCTTGCCGCGAGCTTCTGCTACTTCTAACCTGAATTGAATTCTGAAATGACTTCCCTAGTTCTTCAGGTGGGCGCCTGCTACTGACTTGAACCTTGAAATAACTTTGAAATGAATTTCCTCATTCTCCAGGTGGGTGCCTGCAATCAAGATAACAAAACAAACAAAATTTTCTGCCCCAGTTTGCACTCGAGAGATTTGTGAGTTGTTAGAAAAACTGTAAACCACTTATGCTACTGATGCAATGATAATAGTANTACGGGTGAAACATCAATGAATCAAACTAGGAAGTGTGTCTCCTAGGAATGAACTTAAATGACCCAAGACTAGGAAGTGCGTCTCCTAGGGGTAAAATCTCAATGTAGGAAGTGCTTCTCCTAAAATAAGAATATAACCTGAAAGACTCAGACTAGGAAGTGCGTCTCCTAGGGGGGGAACTTCAATGACTCAAACTAGGAAGTGCGTCTCCTAGAAAAAAATATAACTTGCATGACCCAGACTAGGAAGTGCGTCCCCTGGGAGCGAAACTTAAATGACTCACACTAGGAAGTGCGTCTCCTAGAAATGAACTTAAACTAACCAAACTAGGAAGTGCGTCTCCTAGGGATGAAATCTCAATTTAGGAAGTGCGTTTCCTAAAAAAAATATGACTTGAAAGACCCAGACTAGGAAGTGCGTCTCCTAGGGGGTGAAACTTCAATGACTCGAACTAGGAAGTGTGTCTCATAGGGATGAAACTTGAATGAACCGAAACTAGGAAGTGCGTCTCCTAGGGGGTGAAACTTCAATGACTCGAACTAGGAAGTGTGTCTCATAGGGATGAAACTTGAATGAACCGAAACTAGGAAGTGCGTCTCCCAGGGATAAAATCTCAATTTAGGAAGTGCATCTCCTAAATAGTATAACATGCAAGACCTAGACTAGGAAGTGCGTCTCCCAGGGGTGAAACTTCAATGAATCAAACTAGGAAGTGCGTCTCCTAGGGATGAACTTAATGACCCAATACTAGGAAGTGCGTCTCCTAGGGGTGAAATCTCAATTTAGGAAGTGCGTCTCCTAAAACAGAATATAACTTGGAAGACCTAGACTAGGAAGTGCGTCTCCTAGGGGTGAAACTTCAATGACTCAAACTAGGAAGTGCGTCTCCTAGGGATGAACTTAATGACCCAATACTAGGAAGTGTGTCTCCTAGGGGTGAAATCTCAATTTAGGAAGTGCGTATCCTAAAACAGAATATAACTTGGAAGACCTAGACTAGGAAGTGCGTCTCCTAGGGGTGAAACTTCAATGACTCAAACTAGGAAGTGCGTCTCCTAGGGATGAACTTAATGACCCAATACTAGGAAGTGTGTCTCCTAGGGGTGAAATCTCAATTTAGGAAGTGCGTCTCCTAAAACAGAATATAACTTGGAAGACTTATACTAGGAAGTGCGTCTCCTAGGGGTATAATCTCAATTTAGGAAGTGCGTCTCCTAAACAAAAATATGACTTGAAAGACTCAGACTAGGAAGTGTGTCTCCTAAAAGTATATCCTGAAAGAACCGGACTAAGAAGTGTGTCTCCTAGGAATGAACTTACATGACCCAAAACTAGGAAGTGCGTCTCCTAGGGGTAAAATTTCAATTACTCAAACTAGGAAGTGCGTCTCCTGGGAATGAACTTAAATGACCAAAAACTAGGAAGTGCGTCTCCTAGGGGTAAAATTTCAATTACTCAAACTAGGAAGTGCGTCTCCTAAGGGTAAAATCTCAATTTAGGAAGTGCGTCTCCTAAAACAAAATATAACTTGAAAACCCGGACTGGAAGTGCGTCTTCTACGGGTGAAACATCAATGAATCAAACTAGGAAGTGTGTCTCCTAGGAATGAACTTAAATGACCCAAGACTAGGAAGTGCGTCTCCTAGGGGTAAAATCTCAATGTAGGAAGTGCTTCTCCTAAAATAAGAATATAACCTGAAAGACTCAGACTAGGAAGTGCGTCTCCTAGGGGTGAAACTTCAATGACTCAAACTAGGAAGTGCGTCTCCTAGGAATTAACTTAAATGAACCAAAACTAAGAAGTGCGTCTCCTAGGGGCGAACTTAAATGAATCAAACTAGGAAGTGTGTCTCCTAGGAATGAACTTAAATGACCCAAGACTAGGAAGTGCGTCTCCTAGGGGTGAAACTTCAATGACTCAAACTAGGAAGTGCGTCTCCTAGGAATTAACTTAAATGAACCAAAACTAAGAAGTGCGTCTCCTAGGGGCGAACTTAAATGAATCAAACTAGGAAGTGTGTCTCCTCACTTGAAAGACCCAGACTAGGAAGTACGTCTCCTAAGGGTGATGTGTGATCTTCTCAATAACCTTTGTATAAGCAGAATTGGGGCATTAAACTTGAATAAATCAAGCTTTGATGTGAACATAGCCTTCGTCCCTGTTTCAGACAAAGAAAAACTTGTGAGTTTAAACATGGTGGTTAGTTTGTGGCCTTGGCCTTGAGGGTTTTTGCTCCTTCACTTGCCATGATAACTTTGATTTCCACTTGGAAGACCTTGCTTGTTATTGGTTAACCACTTTCTCTGTCAACCCTTATCAATGAGAACACCTCTGATCTGTTCAAGCCCAATACCTTATACCCGATGTATTTCTCATGAATTGACAATTACCGAAAATTTGCATTTCACATGAATCCCAAAGCACATCGATTATCATCAAATCAATGCGCATATTGTTCTTTCATGAATTATGCCGCTTTGATGTGCTAGCCAGATGCCGCTCTATGCAATTGGAAAGCTGGTAGAAAATTTTGAAGTCATTTCTCACTTGTTCTGACCAAATGGACTCAGAAGGGACTCAAACAAAACAAGAGGAACAAATAAGGAGAAAAATAAGAAGAGATGGTATCTAACAAGAAAAAAAACTTTTACCTAGGAAAAAGAACAAAGTAGAAACTAATCTGATTTGAAGGCCATCTCCGCTGACCATGACATACATTTTGGATTAAGCAGCTTGATCTGTCAAGCGAGTCTAATCTTCAACTCTTGTTATGCCTCTAAATGTGAAACTGGGCTTCAACGCTCCAATTATCCTATTTGATCCACAATCCTTATTCGTCTTGTAGTGCCCAAAGAGTTTTCACCATCAAGTCTCTCACATTTTTCTCTTTCTCTCAACTCATTGTCGCATTATGGTGCCCCCTAAGGGTTTTCACCAATAAGACTCTCTCATATTACCCATGATTCAAGAAAATTATACTTTCACCACACACTTGATTTAGCATCTTCAAAGATTGGTCGGAAGGTCTTTCTTTGGACCGTAATATAGGCTTTTGGATAGGGTTAGAAATAAAGGATGGCATGAAGGCTCAAAATAATTTAAGATGAATGGGTTCAAAATTACAACTTTTGGAATCAGATCTTTTGGCCAAAATTAAAACTCCTACCCTGGTTTCTTGGAGTCTGGGGAATTTTTCTTTGTTTTTTTTTCTGATTTTTTTTCTTTTTGATTAATTTTTCTTTTTGTTTTTATGGGACCGAACCTCAGAGTGAGGCTGCCTACGTATCCTTAAAAGGAATCAGGTCGAACGTAGTTCCAACCTGAAGTTTGTTTGTTTTGTTGTTTTTCTTTCTTTTCTCTTTTTTTTTCTTTTTTGTTTCTTTCTCTTTTTTTTCCTTTCTTTTTCTTCTTTTTCTCTTTTTATTTTCTTTTCTAGTTCCTAAATCTACTTCTGATTCCAAAAGAGGGGTATGAAACAAAACACATTAAGGCTCAAAAGGGGTAGCAAAAGATAAAAGTGTTTTGGGGTAGCAGAATAAAATGCCTTCGTCATACCAAACTTTAAAAGGTCCAAGTACAAACATGCAATCGAAAATAAGCAGAAGAACCATGCACAATGTTTCTTGATGGCATCAACACAAACACAAAGTGCCAATGGGCAATACCTTTATCCCGATGAATGACGATCGCCATTTTGAAGAAGACTTGACTTAACCTTATCTCGATGTGGAAGAATGCATTTCAGCACTGACTGATCTACCTCAAACTACTTGAGAGACATTCCCTGGTAGTATATTCTCATCAACCTTTTTATTTCCCAGACTAACTGCATCAGCTTCACTCAACTCAAGCTTCAGGTTATCTCAGAATGTGTGAATCTTTACTTGTTTCCTCAAATGCATCCTTTTATCATATTCAAAATTGTTATTGCTTCATGATTAAACTAACTTTCAAGACCAGGCTGAGAATTATGCGTACATGTCATGTCACTAGAGTCAGCATGAAAAGAACTATAAAGGGAAAAGTAACCTAAAATAAAAAACTGACTAGAACTACCGGAAAACAAAAGATTGCATTAGACAGATAGTGAAAAGGGTTTGAACAAAACAAGCAAAATAGACATGGCTTACAATCCTGGAACAATCCTAGATAACACTAGACGAGTTACTACAATAAAACAAACTAGGAAAAATAAGAAGAAGAAGGGTTTGAGCCACAAGACCATATCCAGATTACAACCCTGAAATAATCCGGACGACAGAAATGACAACAAAATAAACCACCAAAAATCCTTCTTGGCTAGCCAAGAAAAGGAGTGTCTTTCCAATCACCAAGCTCGACATCTTAGCCATTGAGTTCCACATCAAAGTTGCTGGGACCTTCACCAACTTCAATAACATTGTCTTCACCAAGTGGCTCATTGACTCCTTTGACCAACCTTTCGTCATTGCCAACCATCCCAACAATTTGTATGTTTTCATGTATCTGTAAAGGATTATGTGTGAAACTTGGGGTATTACTGTCTTGGACCACAATAATCCCTTCTTGAATAATTCTTTCTATTTCCCTTTTCAAAGCACGACAATATTCAATGCTATGCCCTTGGACGTTAGAGTGGTACATGCACCGTACTGTAGGATCAAAACCTTTTGCATATGGGTCCGGAATATAGCCAAGGAGCGGCTCAATCAGGCCAGAATGTTTCTTTTCAAACAAGCTTGTGTAGGATTCTCCAATTGGCGTGAAACTATTTAGTTGCCTTTGTTCCCTTATATTCCCCTGCTTTCTAGGGTTATTGGGTGCTCGGAAATGTTGTGAAGGCGAACGAGTATTTTGTGGTGCTGGTGCTCGCCATGAGGAGTGACCTAGTGGTTGAACAAATGACTGAACTTTATACGGAGGATAATACAGATGAGGATTATGTGGAACTTGGGGATAGGTTTGGGGTTGCGGTCGAGGCTGGGTATATTGGTGAGGTGGACCCTCGGGGCCATGTCGTGATCCTGAGACAACCATGGCAACATCATCATGTTCCTTTTGACCCAAAAAGCTTCCTGTGTCGTTCTGAATTGCATGTGTTGTGGCTTTTAAAGCAGAATAGCTCATGATCTTGCTCGACTTCAGCCCATCTTCTACCATTTATCCCATCTTCACCACATCATTTAAAGGCTTACCCACAACCGATATCAAATGCCCAAAGTAAGTAGGCTCTTGAGCTTGAAGAAAGTACGCAACCATATCGGCTTCTTCCGTCGGTGGATTGACTCGGGCATCTTGCTCTCTCCATTTGAGCCCATATTCCCTAAATATTTCATTAGGCCCCTTTTCCACCTTGGTCAGAGATAGGCGATCTGGGACAATGCCTACATTGTACTGAAAATGTCGGGCAAAGTCTTGAGCCATATCGCCCCATGTGTACCACCTGCTGGCGTCCTGGCGGGTGTACTATTCTAAAGCTGCCGCACTCAGACTCTGGCTTAAGTACACCATCAGTAATTCATCTTTCCCCCCGGCGCCTCTCATTTTACTACAATAACCTCTCATATGAGCTACAGGATCCCCATGTCCTTCATACAAGTCAAACTTGGGCATTTTGAACCCGACAGACAGTTGGACATCAGGGAACAAACACAAATCCTGATAAGCCAATCTCACCTGGCTTCCTAACCCTTGCATATTTCTCAATGACTGCTCCATACTCTTTACTTTCCTAAATATCTCCTCTTGCTCCGCGTTCTTGGGTGGTTTCTCAGTTTCAACATGAGGCGCAAAGTGAGGAGTGTAGGAATAAGGATCTGGGACTTTGAAGGTGGGTTCCTGAGCATAGTATTGGGTATATGAAGCTGGGAATGCGGGCTCACTAGAGGATTGGTGGAGGGTAGCTTATAGAGGGGGTACAAAAATAGGAGCAAATGTTGGAGCAGAGTATGAGATTGTTTTAGTTGGTGGGGCATGAAAAGTCTGGGACGAAGTGCCAAGGTAGGAGTGGTAAGGGGTGAAGTCTGGTGCATGTTGTGGGGAAAGGTCAACGGTGTTGGGCATTTGGGCTTGGGATAGTGGTGGAATGGCAGCAGGGTTTTCTGCATAGCTGGTAGGGAATAAAGGTGGATGGTGTCCCTTAATCCAGGTCTGATACATTTCCGCCATCTGATGTTTTACCCTTCGGAGCTCCTCTTTCAGTTCCGATTTTGATTCAACAATTTCCCTCAGTGGGTCCACAACTCCTGTGTCTGTTTCTTTGGTAGTCATTAATGTTTGGTGCTTTGACCTAGTATTGTAGGGATGACTTGCCAGGATGCCAACAAACTAACCACCCACCTGAGATTGATAACACTTAAAAAGGATCAAAACAAAGCCAACATATCAGTGTTAAGGCATTTATTAGATAGAAATATCACATTACGTGCAATACACCTAGCAACAGTTAACGGTTCTAGAATGACTTCAAGGGTCACAAGGTCATTTGGCATCATCCCAATTTGTTCATTTCAATTTTCTCTTTTCTTTCTTTTCTAGCATTTCATGGCTTGCTCATTTTCCTTCCTCTCTTTTCTTTTTAATTATCGCTAATTTCTCAATCTCACCCTCAAGTCTCTCAAATTGATTCTCCGTTTATTTTTCAAAATGATTTGATCGAACCCTATGTAGGTTGCCTACGTATCATGTTTCACATGAATCAGATCAAGCGTAGTTCTGGAAAAAATAATAGACAAAATAAACTAAAAATAAAATCTTTTTGAATTTTCCATTTATAACTTATATTTTTTTGGTTTTTCAAATACAAAACAGGAAATACTATAACAAAAGACTCGACAATATTAATTAACTAGACTGACAGACTCGATACTACTATACAAGACTAAAAATTAAAAGACAACATAATATAGACTAAAAAATAAAGAGTTTCCTCAAGTAGCTCGTGTATGCAACAATCTTGACTAGAATGGTCCTGGGTATCTGTCATGCTCAAACTCCAGCAAATGGATCCATACCTGAACGAAAAAAATAAGATCAAATAGAGTTAGCAACTCAAGACACGTCCTATTGGACACATGCAAAACATGATTGGTTTAATTCTCAAAATGGCTTATGTGGCTAAGGATGGCTATTAATGCAAAACTCAACAAAAGTGACCTCAAAGACATGAGAATATTTCACCGAAACTCATATGACTTCAAACTCCCAATAATTATGACCCATAAATTACTTCGCAAAAGTGACCCATTTTGCAAATATGGCCGATATGGCCAAACGCGACTAGAAATGCAAAATTCAACAAGGACGAGCCTTAAAGGAATGGGACCCCTAGATGTGTGCTCAAGATTTTAAGACAGGGGTCATTGAACTACTTTCGCAAAAATAACCCCATTTTGCAAGAATGGCCGATGTGGCCAAAGGTGACAAGACAAGCAAATTCAATATGAATGGACCTTAAAACTGAGAGGATACCTTGTTGTAGACTCTGGGCTCTAAGACATGGGATAACAAACTACTTTGGGAAAATATCTTTATTTTGCAAAAAACGACTGATGTGGCCAAATGTGGCTAAATATGCAAGATTTGGCTAAGACCCCGCGAAGCCAAGAACCTAAGACTCACTAGGAAGATCGGACCCTATGTGGGTTTCCTATGTATCTCGCCCCGAAAGACGAGAATCAGGTATGCGTAGTTCGGGAAGATTGTATATGAAAGATAATTTTAAAAAAAACACAAATTAGGAAAAAACAATTTTTTTGTCTGTTTGAAAAATGATGAAACATATAAATTTGTTGGATTTTCTTTTTCTCTTTTTTTTTTATTTTTGAAAAATGATAGGAAAGTGTAAAATCTTTTTGGATATTTTTTTTATTTTTATTTTTTGAAAAATTATGGGAAAGTGTAAAATCTTTTTGGATTTTTCATTTTCATTTTTTTTTGTCTTTTCTTGAAAATGTTGTGAAAAATAATAATAATTGGGCCCCAATTGCTTCATTTTTCACCCTTCTTTCCCAAACATTAGTCTGCCAAATGACCTTTCTACCCTCAAAGATGTAACATGTATCACATAGGGATGATTCAATGTCCTTATGGGTCATGGCCCCATTTTTGATAGAATTTGGATAGGCCTCCTACAAAGGGACACAGTGCGTGGGACCGAGCCCTACTAGGTCTAAATGACATGATTCAAATAAGAATGACCTAAGGCTGACCTAAGTTTGAGGGTTCACTAAACAAGGCAATTCGGGGCGGCACGTGGTCGATGGCGACTGCTCTAGCTGTCCACCCACTCCACGCTTCCACGCCACCCCCCTAAAGACACGGGTGACTCAAAAAAGGTCGTGTACGCTCAAACATAATCCGGAAGACTTGTTGCAGAACGAAGACCCAAGGTTATGCAAATGATGACAATTTATAAAGCAATAACACATAAAGAAATATAATAAACACATAACAACTAGCAAACACTAAAATAACATAAACAAAATAAAAATCAAACAAAGCAAATAAAACACATAAAACCTCAACTGAATATCCTAAAAGCCGACAAGATCAAGTACTAGCTCGAAACTGCAACTCCCCAGCGGAGTCGCCAGAGATGTCACACCCCCTTTTTTTTAAAAAAAAACTCACTAAACCCTCTTAAAATAGATAAAAAGATTTTTGAAGTTCGAAAGGGTTTTCAATTTTGAAAGTGACAGAAGATTGTGTTCAAAAGGATTAACTCAGAGACGCCACCTGACATTTGGTTTCGGTGTGTCAAGTCACCGTTTCTAAAAAATAATTTTTCCTTTTAAAACACTTTGGACTCTAAACTAAGTCCGCACCAGAGACTCAGGTAAGGAGGTTCATTTGACTCGGGGAGAAGGTATTAGGCATTCCTCGAGTCCTGTAACTAATACGAATGCGTACATGATCAAGTTGGATTTAAATAATACTCAGATTGAAGTAGAAAAACACAAAAAGAAAATAAACAATTACAAGAGGCTCGAGGTCGTCACCACCTAATAAAAAAATGAAAATAAGAATAAAAACATTACGAGTTCTCCTTTCGGTCTCCAAATATAAATACTTCGGGGCATACCCCAGATAAAATATGTGCAAATTCTTCGGGGCATTCCCCGGATAATGATCTAAGGGACGACCTCTTACCTCAAATAAAAGAAAGAAAATATGCTACTAGTGAATAATATAACCAAATAAATAAATAAATAAAAGGGAACTAAATAGATGGTAACTTTTAAATCATGCTCAAATTTTCAGGACTTCTTTTTATGCATTTGGCCAAGTTCAATTCTTATGGCATGTAAACAATTATCACTAACGGGCTCAACCTCTCCCCAATTCCCGCAGTTCCATCTCAGGCCCAACACCAATTTTATCGTGACCCATAATACCCCAAGAACAACTTATTTCAATCCCTATGTACCTTCATTAATTTCCTTAATTGAATTCTAATATCCATCTCCACAAACAATCATTTGAATTTCAAGTATTTTAATTCTTTCTATTAGGAAAATCATCTACTCATAGGAAATGAAAATACCAAAAAATTATCACCACTCAAACATATTAACAAACTTCAGATGGAGAACATTAAGCAAATAAATAGAATTATGGAGAAAATAGACCTCACTGTGAAGTTTGATTCATTTAAGAATCTCTGGCAAACGTACACCTTCGATGAAAATGAAAAGCAGAACCAGGGTCGTTGGAATCTGGCTGAAAACTTGATGGTAATAGAAATTTGAACTGAAAATTTGAGATCTCTACAACAAGAACCGCTAACGAAACCATGACCGGTACTCACGCACAACCACGAGCTTGAATCCCCCTCTACTTAACTCCATTTTTTAACTTCAGTCCCAAAAATTGCCCTGATTTTCGTCCTTGTTTGCTGTCGATATTGGGGTGGACTTGGGGTGGTTTGTGGTTGGTCTTGACGAAAGGAGAAGGTCGGGGTGCTGCTGGTGGAATTCGTGTGGGGGTTTGGTCGATAAGAAGAAAGGGGTCGAGGTGAAAGGGGTGGCAGCTGGTTTCCGGCGGCTGGTGGCTGGCGGCGACTGGTGGCTAGCGGCTGCTTTTGTGGGGTGAGAGCGGCGGATTTTTTTGGTCAGATGAGGGTGGCCGGCTTGACTAGTTTGAGGATGTTAGGGTTCTGGCGGGTTGGAGGTGATTGCCGGTGATGGCAAGTTGTAGCGGATGGGTTAGTCTAGGGTTTTAGTGTTATGGTCCTCCCTGGTTGAAGATGATATCTGGGGATTAGGGTTTTTTGTTTTTTTTTGTAAAGGGTCCAGAAGACGGGTATGTTTTGGGTTAGGTTTTATTGGTCTTAATGTTAGGCCAAAAACTAATATGGGATAAACCAACCCAAAACTCACTCTTCTTTCTAAAATGATATGAAATTTATAGTATAAAATATATAACCAATTCTAATTACAACAACAACAACAACAAACCCAGTTTGATCCCAACATGTGGGGTTTGGGGAGGGTAGTCTGTACGCAGACCTTGCCCCTACCTAATGCAGGTAGAGAGGCTATTTCCAATAGACCCTCGGCTCAGGAAGGGTAAGAAGAAGATGAAGGAAGCAAAAAAAATAGTATCCAATAATAGCAGCACGGAATACAATACCTGAGGCGAACAAAATCACATACCATAATAAAAATCAAAGAATATGAAGGGAAATGCATGCTACGAAGCCTATCATTGAGCACTATAAACTACCTACTAACCCTCTACCTTAATCTTCGCCCTCCACACCTTCCTATCAAGTGTCATGTCCTCAGTGAGCTGAAGCAGCACCATGTCCTGCCTAATCACTTCTCCCCAGTACTTCTTAGGCCTACCTCGAACCCTTCTCAAACTCTCCATGGCCAACCTCTCACACCTCCTGACAGGGGCATCAATGCTTCTTCTCCTAACATGTCAGAACCATCTCAGCCGTGACTCCCGCATCTTGTCCTCCACGGAGGCTACTCCCACTCTGTCCCGGATAGCTTCATTCTTAATTCTATCTCTCCTGGTACACCCACACATCCATCTCAACATCTTCATCTCTGCTACTATCATCTTCTGCACGTGGGAATTCTTGACTGGCCAACACTCAGCCCCATACAATATAGCGGGTCGAACAACCACTCGATAAAACTTACCCTTAAGTCCTAACGGCACCTTCTTATCACATAGAACACCAGAAGCGAGCCTCCACTTCATCCACCCCGCTCCGATGCGATGTGTGAAATCTTCGTCAATCTCCATGTTACCCTGGATAATAGACCCGAGATGCTTAAAACTCGCTCTCTTGGGGATAACTTGAGCATCAAGCTTAACCTCTACGTCTGCATCATGGGTCTCACTAAATTTTCACTCTAAGTATTCTGTCTTGGTTCTACTCAGTTTGAAACCTTTAGACTCCAAGGTCTGTCTCCAAACCTCCAACCTCGCATTAACTATGCTACGCGTCTCGTCAATCAACACTATATCATCGGCAAATAACATGCACCAAGGCACCTCCCCTTGGATGTGACGCGACAGTACATCCATCGACAAGGCAAAGAAAATGGGCTAAGAGCCGATCCCTGGTGCAACCCCATCACCACAGGGAAAAGGCCCGAGTCACCACCTATAGTCCTTACCCGAGTCTTAGCATCATCATACATATCCTTAATCACCCTAATGTACTTTATCGGAACTCCGCTACCCTAATAGAACTAATTCTATTTAATTAAAATAAATAATATTATATTGCAAATCTATTTTTGGTATTTTTCAAGATTATATAAAAAATAAAAATCCTATTAAAATAGTATGACTACAAAACATTAATGAAACTGTTTTTGTAATTTTCGCTTTTTGTGATAAAATAAAGTAAAAGAATCAAAACAAGTTAAAATAATGACATTAGACCTAAACTAAATATTTAAATGCTAAAATGTATAAAATTTGGGGAGGGTCAAAAATTACATGTCTACATATATGTAAGTATATTTTAGTTACATTCTTGGAAACAACTTGAAATAAGAAAGAGTATCTAGAGGGGTAAGTGTAAAAATGATAACAAAAAAATCTATCCACTTTAGGTGATTCAAGTTGGTTGGATTTTCAGATGTTTATTACCCTTGATGAAGTGGGACCTTCTCGGTTCTTTTTGTCACGACCCGGAATTTTCACTGTGGGGCCATGATGGAATCTAACATTTCACTTGCTAGGCAAGCCAACATTAGAGAATCATTAAGTCAATTTCCTTTACATTTCAGTAATTAACAACAAATAAGGTATAACGAGTTAAAATAAGCGCAGAATTATATATAACAGCTTCAAAATATACACTCCCTCCAGTTCACAATAAGTGACCAATTTACTTTTAGCACGCCCATTAAGAAAATACTAAATTCTATATAAAATACCTACTATGACTAAACTACCACTAATTAAACATTTAATGTGAGGAGTAAGAGAACTTTTTAGAGATATATACATAGGGGTTATTTTGTAAAAACAAATTGAATTCATTTTTGATTACATAACTCGACACTTATTTTGGACCAAAATAAAAAAGGAAACTGGTCACTTATTGTGAACCGGAGAGAGTACTACCCAAAATCTGGAGTAACAATTCACAAACTTCTAAGATTTCACTACAAGTAAATGTCTGAAAGAAATATAACTGTTTTCGAAATGAAAGAAACTATAAAGTGTAATGTATAGAAGGGGACGCCAGGGTCTGCAGACGCCGGCAAATCTACCTTGGGTCTCCTATCAGATGAATCCTGCAGCTAACCTCATGATCAGCTCGGGCAAGCACCAAAATCTACACAGGAAGTGCAGAATGTAGTATCAGTACAACCGACCCCATGTACTAGTAAGTGCTGAGCCTAACCCCGACGAATGAATGACGAGGCTACGACAGGTCACTCACACTACCTGTACACAGTATATATGATAAAAGAAGAAAAGGAAGACAAAATATGATAAAGTAGTAATTTACAAGAAATAACTACAACCCTCATAAGTAAGTCAACAACGTTCAGATATTACCAATCCTTAATTGCAATAAAGAATACCGTAAAGCTAACACAGTTTAGGGAAAACATACACATATAGGTTGTTGCGGCGTGCAACCCGATCCCATCGTACATCTCATATTCCTCCCTTCTTTCCTCATAATAGCATGACCAACAAAATATAAATAGAGGTTTTGCGGCGTGCAACCCGATCCCACCATATCACAATAACACAATCATAGTTCACCTTTCTTTCACCAAACAATCCACCCTTATTACACTTGTTGCGGCGTGCAACCCGTTCCCACCGTACAATATCAATTCACCCTTATTCCTCCTCAATATATCACCCTTATTCCACCTGTTGCGGCGTGCAACCCGTTCCCACCGTACAATATCAATTCACCCTTATTCCTCCTCAATATATCACCCTTATTCCACCTGTTGCGGCGTGCAACCCGATCCCAGCATATCAATATTAGTTACTCAATATATACAAAAATTTCACAATTCAAATCACAGAACCCTTCACAATACTTAAACTTCAAATTGAAACAAATAGGAAACATGTACACCATGAAAGTTCACATAAGTAATACTACGCAGCGAGACCAATGCAGAATATACCAAAGTACTGATAAACCAGCTTAAGCAAATAATAGGAGATAATGAAGCTACAGAAGAACTAATACCATTAACAGAGGAAAACGATGTCTAACAAGTAGCAATTAGGCATGGGAATACAAGTAGAGCATGTAACAGTTAAGACAGGGAAAGAGACAATATGAGAAGAACGGGAAAGAAACAGGCAAAACAGATAAATTGGCGGCGCATAAGTACTCGTCGCCTCACATATATGCCGTTCACATGAATTTCATATAACAAATAAGTCGAGGGTTCCTAATTCCCTCAAGTCAAGGTTAGACACAAAACTTACCTCGCTTCACAGGCCACTCAATGCTCAATTACAACTTTTCCTCTAGAATCCACCTCCAAATCACTCGTATCTATCCACAAACGACTTAATAATATCAAATATTGCTAAAGAAATCAATTACAATGCATAAATTTAGATTTCTCAAGTTTTCCCCATAAAGTCAAAAATCGACCCTGTCCCACTTGGTCAAAACCCGATGTTCGAGCCAAAATTTATTCACCCATTCAACCTCGAGCCCGATTATGTAATTTGTTTCAAAATCCGACCTCAATTAGAGGTCTAAATTCTAATTATGCAAAAATCCTTAATTCTACCCAAATTCCACAATGAAAATCCTAGATTTTAGGTTGAAAACTCATAAAATGTAATGGGTAATTAAAATAAAGTAAGTTAGAATCACTTACCAACAAATTGGGGAAGAAAATCTTATGGATGAATCACCTCTAGGTCTTTTATTTTTGAAAATTTTGAAAGAATGATAAAATCCCGTTTTGGGTTCAGTTTTGAATAACTGGGCGATATTGTTCATCGCGTTCACATGAACACTTTCGCGTTCGCGAAGAGCTGCGCCTTAATGACTTATGCGATCGCGATAGGCTACACGCGTTCGCGAAGGTTTATCCCCCCTAACCTTTGCGTTCGCGGGACAAGACCCGCATTTGCATAGTGTAACCTCAAGTACCCCTAGTCCAGCCCATCTACTGCTACGCGTTCGCGTAGGTTTGACGCGTTCGCGAAGGGCAGTCCCTCCACTGCTCCGCGTTCGCGTAGTGTATTTTTGTTCAAGTCCCAATTTCCCTTTCGTGATCGTGGTTGGACATCTGCGATTGCATAGAAGCCTACACAAGACACTAGCGTAAGCAACACCAAATTTTCTAAGTTCAAATCATCCCGTAGCCTATTCGAAACTCACTCAAGCCTTCGGGGCTCCAAACTAAACATGCACACAAGTGCCAAAACATCATACGAACTTGCTCGCGCGATCAAATCGCCAAAATAACACCCAGAACTACGAATTGAATGTCAAATCAAATGAAATTTTCAAGAAAGCTTCAAAACTTATATTTTCACAACTGGACGTCCATATCACGGCAAATCAACTCTGTTTCTCACAAAATCCGAGAGAAAAGTCATAAATATTATAGTGGACTTATATCGGGCTCCTGAACCAAAATACGAACCCGATATCAATAAATTTAAACATTAGTCGATTCTTAAAAATCATAAATCTTTCAAACTTTCAATAAAAATCAATAACTTGAGCTAGGGACCTCCGAATTCGATTCCGGGCATACGCCCAGGTCCCAAATTACGATACGAACCCACGGGGACCGTCAAAATATTGATCCGGGTCCGTTTGCTCAAAACATTGATCGAAGTCAACTTAAATGAATTGTTAAGGCACAATTCTTATTTTTATCACCTTTTGACATATAAGCCTTCCGGAAGAATAGCCAGACTGTGCACGCAACGAAGAAGGCTAAAATGAAGTTTTTGAGACTTCAAAACACTGAATTAGGTTCTAAAATATTAAAAAAACCTATCGGGTCATCACACATTTCACCTCTATTCTTATACTTCTAAATAATGGTGCCCAAAATTTTAATCACATTAACCCTCAGGTATATAAATCTCACTAGTTTGAATAATTCAACTTCCCGATGCTAAAAGTGGTTTCGATTAATTTGAATTCGCATTGAATAAGTTTTTTAACGGGAGTAAAGCATTTTCTACTGAAAGTTTTTTTTCATTTTCAGAATCTCACATATTCCACCGCACCTCTCGGTGGCTCCAAACTTTTAACTATTAACGTATCTATCCTACTATATTACTAAAACATTTTTTGTGTTAGGATCAAAATAATAAAGTGTCATGCATAAGCTAACAAAGCATATTTAGTATTTTAAAAGGTATTTCTGGGACTCGCCTGGGGCTCGTCCCTGGGCGGGGCACTTGCAAAACGCCCCGGGGCTCATGTATGGGGCTTAGTCCCGTGAGGCTTACGCCCCAAGCGCCCGAATGTACGTCCTAAACACGCCTAACGTCCAACACTCGAGGCTCGCCTAACAGTTCTAACGCAAATCACATGTCGAATTTCCTAACTAACATCGTTGACCTTCAAAATGCTTTAACGAATTAACGATAAAAGTTCTATTCATCGATAGAAATATGAAGATTGATCATAACTCTAATAATGAGACATAATATTGTGAATTTATATCTTCACTTGTTATTGATCGTGTCTTAGTTCATTTGTCCCTACTAGTTATACACTTTTATTAATTTGATATCTTAAACTAATTTGTATTTATTCATGAAGGAGTAATATTTTAATCGTCGTACTAATAAGAATTTATTAATTATTTATTTTTAGAAAGGTAAAATGTGGAGTTTGATCATTTATTTTAAAGAAATTGTAATTTTTTAATTATTTAAAAGTTAAAGACGTTATACGTGATTTGCATGCTTTAGTTATACTTAAGAATCATGCTAGATATTTTGTTTTATGAGTTATTTTAATTTAAGCTTTTAATTTATATTATCTATTTTTTTGAGTTATTATGTTATTTTATTAATTTATAAACTAAATTTTTAAAATATCCATGGGACTTACGACCCCCCGCCTCCAGGATTACTGTGATGACCAAAAAGGTCATCTTTCATAATTTAAGCTATATCTGTGTTCCGAGGCTCCGAGAGCCTCCGTTAGTCTCACCTCGATATGCGTGCGCAGTCCGGGCGTGTAGCCGGGAAGCTATTATGTGAAAATTTGATAAAAAATGAGTTTTGATAATTAATAAATGAATATAGTTGACTTTGGTCAAAATTTCTGGTAAACAGACCCGGACCCGTGATTCGACGGTCCCGGAGGGTCCGTAGGAAAATATGGGACTTGGGCATATGCTCGGAATCGAATTCCGAGGTCCCAAGCCCGAGAAATGAATTTTTAAAGAAAATTATTTTCTGAAAATAATAAAGGATTTTGAAAATAAATAATTATGCGAAAAATGTGTTACCGGGTCCGTATCGTGGTTCCGGAGCCCGGAACAGGTTTAATATATATTATTGGTCTGATCTGTAAAGTTTGGTGTAAAACGGGCGTGAATTGAGTGGTTTCGGATCAAAAATGAGACTTTGAGATTTTAAAGAATTTGGAACGTGGCTTGGAAAGTGGTGTTATGTTCCCGAGGTCCGAATGAGATTCCGAGA